>JANCRA010000055.1:3685698-3884479 GCA_024362935.1 Setophaga petechia | reverse complement strand
CTCCTCCATTTCACCACTTCCTTCCCTTCTCTCTCTCTCCTTTTAACTAATCAAGGAGACAGGTTCTGTCAAAGGAACTGGTAGTTATTTCAAAGCACCCCCATTTTAGGAAAAAGGTAAGAGGTATCCCTTGACAAAACAACAGTATAGGTGTGAAAGGGGTAGAGCATACCATAACCTATTTATTTACTTTCTGAGCAGTGCATTTGTAGGGATTTCTTGTTTACTGTCACATATTTGGATGTTGTACATTACTGGTAAGTTTTGTGTGCAAATCCAGTTGTGATTGATGTTGTGGGATGGGTTAGGAGGCCTCTGCTAGCATTCTGCTTTCATTGGTGTGTTTGGGGTCACTTCATTAATGACATTACACATATTAGTGTGCACAGCCCTGCGAACTTGCAGGGCTTTCGGGGGAGAGCAGTTTCCAGGTACCTTGTAGAGACTTTGCAAACGGGTGCTGTGGGCAGCATCACATCTTAGTAGTGTTGGAGCCAAGCTGTTCTCTGTTTGTGGGGGGCTTTGATGGACTGCCTGATTGTGTAGAATGGGTTAGGCAGTGCAAGTACTAGTTCAATGGGGAATCTTTGTGTTGTGTTTCTAAGTGCTGTTCATTATATCAGAAATCCTCTTAAATTTTATCTGGCAAGGGAGAAGGGATGCCCTCTTGTTTGAGTAGCTGGGGGAAGAGGACTTGAGTTTAGTTTTTGTGTTGCCCTCTTCTGAGAGGATGCAGCAGATCTGTACTTAGCCTTATAAGAGTGGAGGTACAGGGTGAGACATGTTGATGTGTGCCATGGGAACATTGAAAGTTTGAGGGTTTGGTGCCTCTTCATTTCAAAGTCTTCGGTCTTGTCTGCTGGGAAATGGCCTCAGTGTTTTCATCATTCTGGTTGCGGGTGGCAGCCGGTGCTGTGCCTTGATCTCTCTCTTCAGTGCCTTTCCCTCTGGTTCTGGCTTGTGTTCATTTCAAGGGAAAGGCCTCTTTTCCTTGTGAGGGAGATAAGCCAAATTGTTTATGCTTGTTATGCTGAAGTTGTACTTTGTAGGAGGGGTGCTGGTCCAAGCCTCCACAGTCTAAATAAATAGCCTCTCTTTCATGCTAATCAAGCCCCTGCGGGAGGACGGAACAACAACAAGTGCTCCATTTTGTGCCCTCCCTGTGTTGTGGGATAAGAGATGGGGGACAGGAGTCCAACATAGTCTTTCTTTAACTTTTCCTTTAAAACAACACTGTCAGATCCCACCCCAAAGCCACAGAGGGTAAAATACTACAGTGTAGCAACAAACAGTAGATATCCTACTACTCTCTTCCCAGAAGAGCTCGGGGGAGTGCTTTACACATATGTGCCAGTGTGCATCTATGGGTACATGTGGACCAAGTGTGTGAGTCTGCACATGCAATGCCTGTGTGTGCCAGTGTGCACACCTGAGTGCACACACAAGTACCAAAGTGTACATGTGTTGTGTGGATTATTTTGTGCATGTGTGTTAAATTTTTCTCTCAGGTATGACTAAGTTGGTGTACAGCCCTGTGTTTGTGAGTGTGCACAGGCTCTGCAAGTATGAGCATAGCCTTATGTAAGATATATGTGTTAATGACATTACACATATTAGTGTGCACAGATATATATGCTTGTGTTAATGTACACAAGTTCTACGTACAAGCAAGTGTCGTGTTTGTGAGCATGTGTGCATTGGTAGAGACTGTACGTAAGTGAGTGTCTCTCACATGTGTGTAAACGTGTGCTAGCGTGTACAAGTAGAGTGTGTGCAGCTCTGGGAGTGTGCGCAGGTCTGTGCTGCTAACAGGTACCTCTGTATGCCAAGGCTCTATACCTGTAAACAAATACCTGTGTGTCACAGACATCTTTTCATTTAAAATCTTTCCTGAATTTTTTTCCTCCTGAGAAACTGAGAGGCATCAGGGACAGAATGTAAACAACGATTGTCTGCTGCTGTGGAATGCAACAGGTGCATCTGTGATTGGTCTCATGTGGATGTTTGGAATTAATGGGCAATCACAGCAGAGCTGGCTCGAACAGAAAGTCTGAGGCAGCTGCCTTTGTTATCATTCTTTTCCTTTCTATTCTTAGCTTAGCTAGCCTTCTGAGATGAAACCTTTTCTTCTATTCTTTTAGTGTAGTTTTTAATGTAATATATATCATAAAATAATAAACCAAGCCTTCTGTAACATGGAGTCAGATCTATGTCTCTTCCCTCATCCTAAGACCCCTGTGACCACCATCACACATGTGTGCGTGTGTGTACTAGTTCTGCACATACCTTTACATGCAGACATGGGCTGAGCACATCCAGAGACATGGCTCTGGGTGCATGGCTCTGTGCATTCGGCTGCTGTCTCACCTGAGAAAACAAATGTGTGTGTTTGTGTGTGTCAATATATATGTATCACTATTGAGCTCTACTGACCAGAAAAGCCCCTAACTCCCTGCGTACTATATGTGGAGTTCAACTTAGTTTATAACAGTAATACAAACCAACCCATTCAAACTGTTGCTATTTACATTCTTCCCTTGTGCCTTAATTTTGTGGTAGACTTGTTAAAACATAAATGTATACTGTACTTTGTGAAAGACAACTGAAAACCTCACTACTCTAAGAGCTTTAGATAACTGTTTAACATATTTAAACAGAAAATTTAAATTGTATTAGTAATTAATATAATTCTGCTATGAAAATTGGAAGTATCTGATAAGGGGAGGAACAATGAAAAACATTAATTTGCTTAGAACAGAAGTATAGTGAGAACCAGAGGGCAAGACCAGGTACTCCCCCCCCGTACTCACCACCAAGAAGATTATAATAACCCTGCTGCAGGCAGCAACCCTGTAGGCATGGGAAGTGGGGGTAAAAGCCATACTGGACCTTTATTCACAAATTCTACCAATCATTTTACTTAAAACCCTCTTCCACTGTCCTCGCCAACATATACTATTCAAAATGAGTTAATTACTTGAGCCAAATAACTTATAAAAAAGGGGGCATTGTTATAGATGGATAATGAGATTATTGGCTCTCGCAATTAAGGGATAACTAATGCGTGAATATTAAGAAAACCTTTAGTGATGTATTATTATAGTTTAGATGTCCTCAGTTCTCCCCATAGTTCCCTTTTCCCCCCTATATTGTGACCATCAGACAGCCGGAGTTGTCTAGGACAGGTAAAAAGAAGGTGTACACATGTGCCCCTTGCATGGGGCAGTTGGGAATGGAAAAGCCTCTTGTTACGGGGTGCAGCATGGCAACACCTGATCTCCAATCAAGTTGCAAGAAAGCAGTCTCCACTGATAAATGGCAAAGAAAAGCTGA
Source organism: Setophaga petechia (assembly GCA_024362935.1). NCBI lineage: Eukaryota > Metazoa > Chordata > Aves > Passeriformes > Parulidae > Setophaga > Setophaga petechia. The sequence goes on along the minus strand of JANCRA010000055.1, from coordinate 3,881,146 downwards.
CTGACAGACTTAGGGCGGAGCCAGGGCTGGCTGATGCAACCCCCCCCCCCCCAGGGGTATAAAAGACTGAGCATCCATCTTGAAAATGAACTGGTCATGGGGTATCCATGAGGGCAGTTCCCAGCACTGCAAAATTTTCCTTATATAGTCCTTTTGTTGTGTTTTTGTCAAGGTTTAATAAACCTTTTTAAATTTTCATAGTGAGCAGTTGTTTCTCACATCAGATAATTGTAATCATGTTTTTGGATATATTCTGAATTTCCCATAAATTCTTATGAATCAAAGTGCCCTCAGTACTGCAGCTTGTTACCATTAAATTACCATGATATATAATCCAGAAGGTAAAACCTCTAAATCTTTTGAAAGGTTTTTTCTTCTGACTAGTAATTTAACAATCTTAAGTAAGAGATTTCTTGTGGAGAAATAGAAAAGAGGCAATGAAAAAACTGTCATGTACTCATCTGAATCAATTGTAGTGTCTAAGTTACATTTCTCTAATGAATTATGAAAGGTGAGATGATTTCTCTCATTTTCCTTTAAACTAACCTGGGATCAGACATTGTAATTAAAACTCTATTAAGTATTGAGCTTTGTTCCCTTTTTTTTTTTTGTATTGTGTGAAGCTTTGTATATGTATTTTTTGTGTGTTTGTGAAATATCCAGGGTTTTTTTGGCAGGATAAAATATAGATGAAATTAGGATTTTAATGTACTGCATGTGCGTTGTTGCATTTGTTTTCTGTGTCCCATCCATGCTTAGGGAGATAACAGAATGATTATCAGTATTTGATGAATGTCTTCATTTCAGTACTCCCTTACATATCTCTTGGGGTTTGCTCTTGTTAGGAAAATTAATCCACAAACATCAGAGGTTTATGTCCAAAAAGGAGACAGAGGAGTTCTTTTACTTTATTCGAATAAAGGGAGAGGCCTTGGGGCATTGCCCTGGGGTCTCTCAAATTTTTGGAGGACGCAGCCTCCCTTTCATCCAAATTTCCCGGCTGCATTTCCCTTCTCTCTTGGCTGAGGTACTTGAGAGGTACAGACTTCCCGATATGCCTGATACCAAAGATTTCCCCTTGAGTATAACCCTCCCTTTTAATTTTTAATTCCTATGGAATTACGTGTTTTCCCCATTGTTTCTTTCATCTTTCAATGTCCAATTTATCAGCAACTCTAAAGCTTATTTGTAAAAGCATATATCTTTTTCCATTCATCAATCAATGGAATCCTTCCCATTGTTTCATTTATCTCTCAGTGCTAGTTTTATCTACCAGTAGACCCACAACTTGTTTGTAAAGGCAAATCTGTCATTTCTCTCACTCTGTTTGGGTTTCCCACTGTTTTTGCAAATCATAACCTAAAAGCTTGACACAAAGCCCAAAGAAATAAATAAGCATATTTCTTTGGCCTCAAATGACTGAAGAAGTAGACAACATGCTAACTCAGTACAGGGGCTGGGTCAGGCAGCTTTTAGCTTTGCTTTTCCTACGCAGATATTTTTCCTCTTGAGAATTCTGTACATTTTGCCTAGAAACACCTGTGCCTCAGAAACATCTGAAGCACAGCAAAATAGCCATAGAATCAGGTACGTGGAAAAACCCATCTGTTCCCACCAAACTAAATTTGAGGAGACAATTCCCACATATTTGTGCTAATCAGAACACTGACCTTTTTTTCCTCAAAGGTGTTTAACAGGGTCTTGCATCACCCCTAAATTTACCAGTCAGCCTCAAAAATTTTATAAGTGCAGTGCATTAATATAATATTCTGCTCATTCCTGAATAGGTATAAGTAAAGGTTTTAATTACTAAAATTATGCAGTTCCAGAAATGATTTTATGAAATTATTATTCCCATTTGCATTCAGAGGCTGTCTGTATGATGAGGCGCAGTAAATGGCACTGAACTGTGGTGGAATAATTTCTGGTGCTGTAACTCTGCCTGAGGACTGAGCACCTCAATTGTTTCAGCTCCCAGCAAAATCAAACCATGGGGAAGTGCTCTGAGTGTAAGGAGGGCTGAACATAATGTATGGCTTTTGAAATCACTCTCCTTTCAGTTTTATGGATGGACTTCAGATCTTGGTGTGGATAAAATGACTTCACAGTCATAATCCAAAGGTGTGATATGTAATAGAGTTAATTCATGCTGTATAAGTAGATATGTGTAGGTATAAAATATTGTAGAAATTATGTTTTAACCTCCCCAGCCAGGAACAGAGTTCTATTCAAATTGTAACTAATTCCTGGCAGCGTGGAGATAGCATCAGGCCTGTTTAACGTCTGAATGGGACCTTCCTTGACTATCAACGATTATTTCCTTGTCTCCTGCACCTGGGAGATAAGATCAGGGCCTTCCTGGCTTGTGATTAATTGCAGTGTCTCAAGAATTTCACGACATACCAACTTATTACATGTGAAAACAAACTTCTCCTGTGTGCCCAGACTTCTGTCTGCAAACTGTGACGTGTCTTTGTCTATTTTAACATATGTATAGAAATGGATTTGCATTCGAAGAAGTGAATAGAAAGATGTGGTCATCTGTGCATCAGGCAGAATAAACTGTATATAAGCTGGACGCTGGAAACACTCGGGGTGAACCTTTGAGGGGAAGCCGTCACTCTGTCGGTCGAACCTCTGGTTTCACCCAGGGCCTGTTCCCGGGACAGACGCTGGCTTGGCTGTGGTGGTTGCTCGAAATTCTATTTTTTGTAATTGACCCAATAAATCATTGTTAAATTTTTCATAAATTTAGCTATCCATTTGATCATTTATAACAAAAGGGAAATGTCTCTGCTATCAGTGAAGTCCTTTCTGTAACATCTTTAGGCATGACTGGTGCAGAACATGTGCCTTGCAGGAGAACAGTTCTGGATGATGCCTTAATTAATGTGCATCCTCTCTAATCTGCAATGATGTCTGTTTATTTCAAACCTAATTACTTCATTATACTTTCCTCTGCTAAAAATATCTTTGGTGCCTGAATGAGACTGCAAACTCTTTGGGGCAAAGACCACATATAATGAGATCATGTTATGTTTGCTTAAAATGTATAAGGAAGAAAGGTTGTGAATAAAATATATGCTGAAGTTTTGTAACTCTGGTTATGGGTAAAATTTCACAATTTATCCTGCATTTGTAGTCATAAATAATCATTTTGCTCAGATTTATAAATAAATCATCAGCTGAAATACAGCCTGCTACCCTAACTGTCTCAAGTGTTAGAAAAATAATTTCTGACTTGACTATGATGGACTGAACAAGAACTCCTACATTCAAATAAGTTGCAAGAAAATTTCACAGTCTCCCTTTTCTTCATAATCTTTGTGTAAGGAAAGAGCCGTAATATCCTTCAAGACTATTCTGAAGGCTTTTTTTTTCTAAAAGTTAGAAGTATTACTTTCTAATCTTGATCACTCATCCCAAAGAAATCCAGTCTGGACCCTTCTGTTACAGGTGAAGCTAAGTGATCAGCCTTGGAATGGTGATCACTTCTTGCCAGTATTTACAATGGACAAAAATAAAACAGACTTTTATACATTTTTAGTGTTTCAGAAGGACTGGTTTCCCACAGATGAAGAGAGTGAGAGTGAGAAAAAAACCCAGAAGGAGCAAATGTCATGGAGAATGGTGAGCTCTTTCAAGAAGAGCTCATTAAACAGCCAAAAAGCTGTGATTCCAGTGCTAAGAATGATGACAGCATTGCCTGGAAGCCAAATTTTGGGGAAAAAAATAAAAAATTAAAGCAGCAGTTAGGAATATGCAGTGATATACAATCAATAAATAAGGGCAACATATAATGATCAATTATGGATGAGAATTTATGAAGTATGGGGAATGGAGGAGGGACAAAAAGACGTGACAGTGAAATCTTTCCGTTCCTTTGATTTGTGGAAGCAAACAAACTCCACAACTTTTGTGAAAGTTGTAAAGCCAGTATGTTTATTACAGCACTGGACAGTGCTCACTACTCCCCTCAAAAGACATGCATACCTCTGGGAACTCCAGATCTCTCTCTCAAATACATATGCATGCAATTTCACAATAGGTTCATACATATTCATTCTACTGATTTTGCATGACATTTGCTGCTAATTCTTCTTTATCAGAAAGAATTCCTGGGTCAGGCTGCCTTCTCTCCTGACAGTCTCTCTGTCTGCCCCCCCTATCTCTTGTCCTTCAGCGCAAGCAGTTTCTCCGAGCATAGGCTTTTTGTGAGAACAGGCAGTCAGACTAAACAGCTATGTTTGCAAGCTTACAGACTTATCTATAAGATGTACATTTCACCTAAATCAAAATGGATTTCTACTCTGAAAAAATTCCACTTTGTCTCACCTTTCAGGCTCTGCACAAGGGAGTTTGGGCTTTTCTTTAGGGGCAAGACAGCCCATCATTCAGGCTGGTGGCTGCCCTCATCAGCATGGAGAAATCCCTTTGAAAAAGAGACTGTTTGACTATGAACTTCTCAACAGTGAAACCAAGCCTGAAGTTTGCAGCTCCAAAGAAGAGAAGGAACCACCTCTTAAGAGAGGAGTATCTGTTTCTTCCTGTCCTTTCCTGTGTAGGACTGGGCAAAGCCTTTTCCACCCTGGCACAGGCTTCTCCCTCCCTGCACAGGAGCTCAGCAAAGCCAAGCTGTTGGCAGTGGCTGGCAAAGATGGGGGCTCAAAACCCTCCTCTCCTTGCTGCTTGATGCAGGAGCAAGCTTAGCCAAGGCCTTCTCTGCCCAGCAGTGCTTTACCTTTGGTGCCACAGCAGTGATGAGCACAGAAGTGGCTTGAGCAGGTTCAGATCACACAGGCACCAGCTGTGTGACAAAATACAATCATAGAATACAATACATACATACAATCTAGATGAACATATCTAGACCATCTAGGGGTCCTGCTCCTGCTCAGCCTTCTCCATGCCAGGTGGCCCTGGAGCTGCTCAAACAAGCTTCTTTTTAATACTCTCAGTGTGAGACATTTGAAGACCTTGCTCTTGCCTTAAAGAATCTTGAGAAGTGCTTCAAATGTACTATTGAGGTATTTTCATGAGAAAACGTAGTTATGAAGGGAATCCAAATGAGGATAAGGGGAAATCCAAGTGAAAAAAACTCTGAGAAATCATTGTTTGTCAGCTGAAGTTGACAAATTCAATTTTGAGAGTTGGAAATCTTATTTTAACATGGAAAGTAACCAAGTGTTTGAACAACTTAACATAAGTGATCTGGGTTGGCTGTATAATGCTTTTATCCCAAATCGTCTTGGGATTTTGGGATTCATGCTGAATGGTAAGGTTTGCAGAGAGGGAAGGAGGAAGAGGCGGAGCGGCAGCAGGAAGTGGCGGGGGGAGCGGGAGGACAGTTGGCACCGCGTGGCTCGGCGCAGCAAGAACTCGGGAACCCGGGAGCATTCGTCGGCCATCAGGCAGACACTGCTCTCTTCCCCGACATTCCTCCTCCTGGACTGTCGTCTGCGGATGGACGGTGGACAAAGCTTTTCTTTTGCTTTTTAGTTAGTGCTAGCTAGCTGAGGCAAAGAAGTTCCCTGGACTGTGGTTTTTTTTTTCTTTTTCTTTGGACCTCGTGAAAACTGCTCTGAACTGAACACCCAGGGGAGCACTGGCAGCTCACATTTCTGACCCGCGACAATTACAGCACCGGAGGGAGAGACTGAGTGAGCTGCAACCCGGGGACGGAGTTTTCTCTGTTTTGTCATCTCTTTTAGAGTGGCAAGGGGTCTCATTGTTTGATATTGTTTTCGTTTTATGGTTTAATAAACAGTTTTTTCCCACCTTTCTCCAAGGAGGTATTTTTTTTTCTTTTCCTCCCAGACCAGTTGGGGAGGGGGAGGGGCCGATTGGATCGGTTTCTTCCCAACTGAGCCCTTTGGGGGATTCTTCCCCAGATTTACTCTAAATCAGCACAATAAGTAAACTGGATGTCCTGGAAACTTTGGTTTAACCAGACACTAAAGAGCTTCAGCATACAAAATATATTTGGCCCACTGAGAGAAATAGAGAGGTCAGGGACACATGGAAGTTCTGACCTGTTGAAGATGTAATTAGCATGAGATTTTGAAAGCCTGTCATGTGAAGCTCTTGCCATCTCACCACCACACATTGTCCCATCCTTGTATTTAATACCTGATGCTTTGTTGCACCTAAAATGTATTGGCATTGCTATACCAAAAAGAGTTAGTTTATGTTTCAGTTTGTGTTTTACAGTTTAAACAAAACAATCACATATAAATAATATAACCTTAACACCTAAGTACAGAGAAGGACAAAGCTTCATAGAAAGGAATAATTAATATTATGACAATTAATCTGTTGAGGAAGACTAAACCTGGCTGGATTTGCTCTTCATTAGCAAGCATGAAGAATTAGATGACTCCCATGGGGATCTAAATATCTGAAAGTCATCTTATACATGACAAAAAAAAGCAGAATTCCTTTCTCTGTACTGCTAAGCTAGGTTTCAGCCATTGCTCTGGGGAGCTGTTTTCCCTGGAGGATGCAGTAGACCTTGTGCAGAAAAGGCAGGGACATGAAGAAAAGAGGAAAGCAGCACCATTTCAGAGATCTTTCCAATCCATGCTGTTGCCACTTGCAACAAAATGTTTCTGCTGCCCTCTCCTTCTCCAGACTGTGTAGGGTTTGCTCTCAATCCCGTGTTTTCTGTTACCAAAAAGATTATCACAGGGTAACTCACACCAGTTCCAATTATTTCCTTTTTCCTCACTCTCTTCTCCCACCTTCTGTTGATTTCCACCCACAGCTTTGTCTCTATGGACCAGAGAAGGCAGGGACAGCCACCAAAGTCACAACCTGATGCATAACCTTCAGGGCTGGCTGGACCTGTTCTGACCTTCTTGCACCTCTCCTTTTCGGAACTGCTGACATAATTTTTAAATTTTTGTTTGTTTGGGGTTTTGTTTTGTTTAGAGTTTATTTTGCTAAAGGAGAATAGCTAATCAAACCTAATCTAGTTTAGTCTTCAATTCAAGCTAATCCTCTTGTTGCTATGAATTTCAGGGTGAAAACAGCAAGCAGGAATGGTGATCATGTATTTTCCTGACAGCTTTAGATTTGTTATTATCTCACCTGATAAGAGCTGACAGATATAAAACTACAAAAATGCATCAGCAAAAAGGAAGAAAAGGATCACATGCAGGGAGGAACTTGAACAAACCTGAACTGTTGCCTGTACTGAGAGCCAGATGAACAGCTGATAAAATTGGCACAACTCAGTGGTAATGTGGCTAAAGCAGAAGAGAGTTATTTTTGTGTCTGTGAAAAAGGTAGAAAATAAACATGGAAATTAAAGACAAGAACAGCTCAAATCCAAATCTCTGCATCTTCAAGGTCTGCTCGTATCAAACTCTGTCTAGGATATTTCTTTCTGCTCCCTTTCTTCTGGCTGCACTAATTCACACTATATGGCTGTTGCTTCACATGGGCTTTTGTGAACAGTTCTGGAGCCCAATACTGTGGTTCTTAGTATGTGCATCAGAACAGATGCCAGAGGAAGTTGCAAAAATTCTAGTGTAACACTGACAGAACTATCCTCTTTTCTATAGTTTTGCTATGAAATGAAGTTAACACAAATTGCTCTATGCCCACCAAGAAATATAAAAAATGTGTAGACATGGAATACCTAAGATGCATGTAATTAATTCTTAATTCTCTGAATTCAGATTTGACCACATGTTATGAAGCTGCAGCACTATAAAATTGTGACATTTTAACTTTTTCTCTTATTTTACATTTAGGATTGTAAAAGTACAGATATTGGCACTGGAAGAGTTCTCAACCAAATGCTCTATTTTTGTCACAGCTTTTCAAAGAATATGTTTGAACACATCTGCTTCAGCTCTCTCATTCTCCTCTCTCATGCAGACTCTGCTGCGATTCCTTATTCTTCTCTCCTTGTGTCCTCAAGGAATACATAAAGCTGAACTCCATGCAAGGAAAAAGGTAGTGTGCAATTTTTTACTTTTCTACATGGCTTACTTAAATGCTTCTAGGCAAACACACTCTGTCTACATCAACTCTGCAGAGAAATGAGATACAAGGGCAAGAATCCAAGGGCCATGGAGGCTGATTTCTTCTGCGCCTGAGTGGGAAGCTCAGCTTCTCTGTTTGGACAAAGGAAGGCACATCCCTTCTGGTTTGAAAGACATTTTGCTTATCAGAAGCATTGTGAAAGCTTCTGTGAATCCAGCATCCAGAGGTACAACCCTACCAACCAAGCCACAAGATCCCTGCTGCCAGGGCTGAGCTCACAGCCTGAAACACAACTGCAAACTCCTGGGACTTTTTGCTAAGAGATAGTGAAGTTCCTTTGACTTAAAGTGCAGCTGAGCTGCAGTCTGAGGCTGCAATTTTGAATGTAGGTATCTTTTGGGGGAGCTGAGTCTGAGAGACTTGCTTGTAGCTGTAAGATCAGGCAATGGTGGGAAGGAATTTGTGTCTTGCTGTCCCTGTGCTGCCTACGTCAAAGGCACTGTGGCACTCACGTCTGCATCTGCCAGACTGATGAAAAGGTCAGAAAGTGGGATTTGGGAACTTTTCCAGGGAGTAAATGGATGGGGCTGAGTACCTTAATTTAAACAGACCAGTGAGTAATGAACCTGTAAGCTGGAGGTGAAAGACACTGGGGTCCTCATATGCAGAACTTCAGGTATCATAATGCAAAGGAAATGGACTGTGCCAAGTGTACTGTGAACACAGGGAAATTCTTCATGAGTTTATACTTAAGGGTGATGAAAACCATTCAGGGCTTAGAATGGTGTTGCAAATCAAACACTGCATATTGTATTTTGCATTTTCAAGTCTCTTCTGGTCTGGAGGGATGAAGTGAAAAGCACTCATAACCAGTTTTAATAGTTTGAGCTCCTGGAGTTGTTTGTTTTATATTCTTTTGCTGGAAATTACTGTTTACTGGAAAGCAAGGGCCAAATGTAGTCACAGAACTAGTGACAAGTTCAATTTAGCTGTAATCAGAGGAGTACAAAAATCTCCATGTGTTCAGCTGAAGAATTGGTCTTACAGTGCAATTTGGTCCAGTTCTCCAATTAGCCAGGTATCATTTATTTCTGTGATGTCCTCTAAACCATGTCAATGGAAATAAAAATTAAGCGTGGTTTTCTGTTAACTAAAATTTTTCATTACTTATGTAGGTCAGTAGGAAACAAAAAAGTAGTTCAAACTCCATTCTCCTTACATTGCCAGTTTTTCTAATGAAATGTAATTAGCACTAATTGGTAAATCTACACTGATGGCTGGTCATTAATGTTTGTGTATTGGTCCCAGATGTGAGTTTATGGCTTTCAGTACTAATGGCTCAGTGAAGGAAAGAGAATTCTCCTTTCGTATTCCTGTCATTTTCTTCAGGGTGTTCCCTGCTCCCTTCAAACAAAAGTGATTATGTTTAGGGAAGAGAAAGGTTTTTAAATCCTGACTGAGAAAGGTTTTTAAATCCTGTGAGAAAATGAATGCCTTCAGCTCTCCTTTCAATTTGGTAGGAGTTGAAAGGAGCCAGCACTATTTAACATCTGCAGAATCAGGACTCTGCACTTTTAGGACTGCATTTCTTGAGCCATCATAACTGTTAGTGGTTCAGAATTCATCAAAATAATTATCCTTCTAATGGCTTACCTGTTTTTGAAAGCACATTTATGAGGGAAGCCTCTCTTATAAGCAGTCACCTTAAAGTATTCTGTTTAGAATAATTGCTTTCCTGCAATCCCTGCAATTACTGTGTGTCCAGCAATCACCCTCTTCAGGCTGATGTAGGTGAGAGAGCTGGCCTTTTAATCCATTAATGGAGGGAAATGATGAAATCAAGGTTTCCAGTGCAAATCTACCCTGAGATGTGTAGGGGGTCAGTCTCCTGCAGAATCAAGGAAAGGCAATGTCATGGTGAAGAGGAAGGTCTTCAGAAGTATTCTTCTGGGCACACTCGGGAATAGATTGGAAAGCATTCAAGAACTCATTAATTCTTGAATGTTATCTGTAAGACATCACCGCTAACATCTAAGAAGACAAAATCTTTCTTGGCAAAGCATCTATTTATTCTTACATGGTTTAATAATGGGCATCTCCCCAGGATCACCCATGCAAACCTTTTTTTTTGTGAAATATCAGCTCATTAATATTTCTAAGTTAAAAGGGAAATACGGTGTACTCCAGGTATGAAGGAAGTGACTGAATGCCTTATCTGATATATAAGGGAGTTCAACAAATGAGTTTTTACTTGAAAATGCTTGAAAGATTGAGCTGTTTAGAGTACAAGTAGTACAGCATATCTAAGGCCATTATCTTTCATGAGGACACAACATGGTCATTTGAATCTTAGCCCTGAATAGTTTTGCGCCTTCCAAGGCATTTGGAACTCCCTTTAGCAACTCCCTGCATTTTGGAAGATGATGCAGGAGGTCTTTTTCCTGATTTTCTGTGCAGAATTGTATTTACATCAGTAAATGCATGTGAGCTTGAGGCAAAAACTCTTCCTTCTGGCCAATAAAATGGGAAGCTGATCTGTGGCCAGAAGGTCTGAAGGATGTTTTGCAACAATATGTACTTACAGTCTGGATTGATGTACTGCAGCCAAATCTCAATGCCAGCCATTGCCATTTTATATTTTAAAATAATTAATTGCAGATTTCTGTGTTAAGCTGTTCTTTACGCCAGGGACTGACCCCCCCCCCCCCCCTTCCCCCCCCCGTTGCTCATACAGCTGCCACTAACATGCCCTGGGGTCTTTTTTTTTAAAAGTCTCATACTGTCAAATATAAATTCTCTCTTTACCCTCAGCTACAACCCTCACCACTTCCTTTTCACTCCTTTCTGGAGTCCAGTTTAAGGATGAAACTTACCTACCCAACAGCCACATCACCAGGACTTTCCTTCTGGCCTTCCTTTTGAGCAGGTAAAACATGGAGAAGGAATATCTTAATGTGATAATTAAAACCCCCAAACACTTAATCTAATACCCAATATTTTGGGTTACATTTTGCTAGCAAATTAAAGATGCTCATGACCACTCATGCATGCAGTGAGGCCAACCAGAGTGTTAGGTACCCAAGAATTTGGACAAAACCTCCTTTGCAGCTGACTCTTACCACAGTGCCCTGCTTTTGGATGGGATAGAGCTGATTTTCTTCTTAGTGGGTGGTAAATGCTGCGTTTTGAGCTCAGTATGAGAACAGTGTTGACAACACACTGATGTTTTAGTTGTTGCTGAGTGGTGCTTACTCTAAATCAAGACTTTTCTGTTTCCTATACTCTGCCAGCAAGGATCTGCACAAGAAGCCATGAGGGAGCACAGCTGACCTGAACTAGCCAAAGGAATATTCCACACCATAAAGAGTCATGCTCAGGATATAAACTGGGTGAAATTGGCCAGGAGGGACCAATTATTGCTGGGCATCATTCAGAGGGTGGTGAGCAACTGTGTGATGAATCATTTGTTCTCTTGGGGCTTATTCCTCTCTCTCTCTCTGTCCATCTTTTTCAGTCTAATTATTACTATCATTATTATCCTTACTATATTTTACTTTGTTTCAATTATTAAACTGTTCTTATCTCAATTATTAAACTCAGAACTCATGTTCTGTTCTCAACCCATGAGTTTCTTCTCTTTTTTCTCCAGTTCTCCTCTCATTCCTGTCAGGATGATGGAGGACTGGGTGAGCTCATTCATTCCGTAGGTTGTTTTTTTTTTTTTTGAGTGAATGGATTTGTTCCCTTTGAAACAATATCTGTCAGCAGTTCTGGAAATAGTTTATTCCAGATACCTACCTATGAGCAGTGTGAATGTGAATGAGACTACAGCAGATTTGGCAGCTCCTGTTCCCATTTTGGTCCTGGTTTTTGAGCATTCTCAAATACTTTCATGTGCCATGGCAGCAGCTGTGCAACACAGGTTTACGTTACAAGGTCACCACTTGGTCTGGTGATGCCACAGACTTTCAAAGCATCCAAGACATTGCCTTGGATGCTTTGAAAGATAGTCCCTACTTCTCGACATAAAGAGAAAATTATTATATTGTATCCAGGACTCAAGGCCAAATGCTATGTAGGGTGGGCATGCCTTCATACTCCCAGTCCTGGGCAGAGCCAGTGTTGCTGCTCTTGTCACTTGGCTTGGAGTGAGGGGCCAGTTTTTGGGTTGGATGCATTTAACTGAATTTTCCAATCTAGCTTTTTATCCAGTACAGACTTCAGAATAAGATAATCAACTAAAGGAGGGCATGTGAGAAGAAAAAAAAATAAGAGAATGAAGCAGATCAATGTGTATGGCAAGACAAAACTAAAATCCTGCAACTACAGGAGCTATATACACAATTGTTTATTCTCAAGGTGATTACAAAACCCCAGGAGAAGATGAGCTGTAAGCCAACAGCCAGCCATAATCTGGCTGGGATGCTAACCCTGCACTGGCTAGAAACAGCCAGGAGCTGACTGTATGCACCAGCTGGAGCAGAGCTGAAGCCTCTTCCTCCAAGGAGAGTGAAGCTGGCCAGGAACACCTCTCACCACATGGCAGCACCCACAACCTGCCACAAGGAACATGTGATCTCCCCCTGCTCCCACCACCACCTTGATGCTCCTGGGCTCAAACAACAGGAACCTGAGTCTGGAGGGTGCAGATGAGCACTGGCACTTTTCATCTTCATTCTGAGAGGTGGCATTTTTAGCTGCAGAAGCAGTGCAGGGAGATGGAAGCAGCTTTGTGAGTACATAAGAAGCAAAAAAAAAAAAAAAAAAAAAAAAGTCACATAATCTCTTGGATTTGTTTGCAGCCTGTCTGTACCAGCCTGTCTGTACCCAGGGAGGGTTTATCCCCATCAGAGGCAACTCAGAGTTAGTCCCCACATGTTTGAGGCTTATCTATAACTTGCTTAAAAAAAAATAGTGGAGGGGCAGCCAAATGTATGAAGGCACAGAAATCATGACATCTGGGTGGGATAACCAGGGAAGAAATCCTCCTGTATTTTACAGTCTGTGCTATGTAACAGCAGCTCAGAGCTTCAGGTCCAGCCCACTGATCATTGCTCTGGCCCCACTTCAGCTCAGGAGGATGCAGTAAAATTGATTACAGATGTCAGATTTGGTCACAGAGGGGTTGTAGCCCTTCAGGCAATCCATCCATCCCTTCTAGAAACAAAGTCCAAGCCAAAGCAAAGCAGCTCCTTCCCCTCTGCCTCTCTGTGGCTTCAGGCTACGTTGCTTCAGGCTTCATCCTCCTCCTCCTTTTGCTGCTCCTCACTCAGTTTAGGCTTTCCCGGGCTGCAGGAGTCCTTCCCTGCTTCTGGCTGACATGGATTCCTGCTAAACTCCTTCAGCCACTGGGGCCCAACCCTTCAGCCACTGTTACCACCTTGCACACACATGCCCTGCTCAGCAAGAGGAGAATTTTCATTAAGATTTTGAAGAAGAGCTGCTGCACAAGAAAACCTTGATTTCTTGGTGCTGTTTGGAGCAGGGGTGCTCCCACTCACGTGGAATGGCTGACAGGTGTCTGGAGCACTCAGTCGTCCTTCCTCAAGCTGAATGGTGTCAGAGGTGCAGCTGCACACGTGGGGATAGAAACAAGGCAGAAACAAAGGTTAAGTAATACTGATCAACACTGACAGACGAGTTGCCTCTTCCTCCTCAGAAGTGTCTGGGTGCTCCATCCACACTGAAGGTAGATATTGCATCCAGCACTTTGCATTTCAATTGATGGAGAACATGAATAGTGTCAGATTGCTCAGGACATTATCTTTTGCTATTTTGATTTCAAAGATGAAACCTACCAAATCAGTACCATAAAGATCCTCTTATTACAGATAATAGGAATTGCTGCATTATTGCTCTGTCCTACCACTTGTAGTAGTCAATGGCTTATTGCCTCTGAAGAACATCTCTATCGTGTAACTACGTGCCTGTGCTGTGTTTGCATGGCATATGAGAGCTATTACTGCTCTGAACTCCCTCTTTGGGCTGGCTGGAGACATGAAAATTGACCTGATCAGGAAATGATGCTTGGTGAAAATACTCTGTAGTTTCCAAATTTTCCTGTTTAAAGGGAGCAGCAAAATTCTCTTCGCTGAAAATTGGCCAATTCTTCCCTATTCTTAGCAGAATACCTGCATTTCACTGTGAGATGCCCATTTTCTCCAGGGGAGATTAAGTACTATGCTTCTTACACTGGCCTTTGAACTGATACCTGATTTGAACTAAAATCTATCCTGAAGAGCCTTAAGTTTTAACTTGGAGGAATGAGCATCAGATAGCTGAGACACATGAAAAGAACTTGATTGTTACCAGTGTTTATTATTAACTTTGAAGCATCAGGATGTGCTATGTCCACATGCTGTTAATATTACCCCACGTGCCTTTGGGTCTGTGTTTGTACTAAGCATAGGCACGTTTCATTGTAAATGTGTCTTCTCTTGTCCCTGGTTTTGTTCTCCTTGCTGTGTCTCAGGAGTGTGCCAAACACCTTAATCTGCTTAGCGGAGTCCTTTTCAGCTAGAGGACACCCTCTGCTGCTTCTGAGCAAGGGAAGAGGTGCAATGCCCAGCTGTGGAATGGCACCAGGAAACACAGAGCTACCACAGCTGCTGGAGCCGCGAGAACAAGTCTCTGATTCAGTGATTCGTGGCTGTGAATTTCACAGATTCACTAAATATAGCTGGATGCTGATTTGGAGCAGTAAATTGCTCCAGCCGGCAGGCCCAGGCGTCCTGCCTTTTCCCAGAGGCAGCTGATGGGCGAGAGTGCTCAGGAAGACACCTTCCCACTCCCAAAAACTGTGAAAGATGAGGCACTGGCACCAGCGCTGCTAAACCGTGTCTCGTATCTACTGCTCTGTCTACGTGACAAAGCACAGGACACTCCAAAGATGCTCCGGCAGTGCTGTGCACCACGAAACCCCGTTTGAGGTGAAAACAAGCAGAAACGACCTGGAGCGAAGCTTTAGCTTCCCCTTCCCCTACCCTTGGCAGTTTTGGGGCGCCTCCCGGCCCGGGACAGGGGGTGCCCCTGCGGGCCGGGCTGCCCGGGCGGCAGAGCGGGAGTGGCTGCTCGGCCGTGCCTGCGGCTGCCATGCGTGCTTGGCGCGCCGGGGCTGCCCGCGCTCCCGCCGCTCGCGGCTCCCCGCGCCTCCGCTCCACGGCGGCTGGGCCGGGCCGGTGCGTGCTGCGGCTGCGGCTGCCGCTGCCTGCCCCGCTGGCAGGTAGGGCCGGCCGGCTGCGGGGTGCGCAGAAGTCCCTGTGCGCCTGTGTGGCGTGTGAACGTGTGTGAGTGTGCGTGTGCGCTCCGCCCGGCCCCGGCAGGCTGCCGAGCCGCAGCGGCGGAGGCGGCGGCGGCAGCCGCGGAGGTACCGCTGGCTCGGGGGGGGGGGGGGGGGGGGCTCCGCAGATAGCGGCGGCGGGGGTCACGGCCAGGGGAGCCGCGGGGCCGGGAGGGCGGCGGAGCGGGCGGGAACGCGTCCCGGGGCGGGCGGGGGCCGCGCGGGGGAGACCCGCGGAGCCGGTGGGGAGCCGCGGGCAGCGGCGAGGCGGAGCGACTCTCTCGTTGCAGGTGGCGGCGAACCGGATGCCTTTGGTGGGCAGAAGATGTATCATGGGAAGCAGCCGAACAGCGGCGGTGCCCTCCTGGCGGCGCGGCGGCGGGCGCTGGCCGCGGCGCTGTGGCTGCAGTTGGCGCTGAGCCTCGGCCTGGGGCTGGCGGCGGGCGGTGAGTGAGTGAGGTGCCCTGGCCCCGTCCCCGGTCCCCTCCTCCGCCCAGCCCCGGCCCGCGCCACCCCATCCCCTGCCGACCCCGCAGCCCCGACCCGGGGAGAGCAGGAAAGTTCCCCCCCTGCGCCTCCCACCCCCTCCCGTGCCCGCCGCGGGGACGCGCAGCGTTTGGCGCCCTGCGTGGGGACCGCCGGCAGGGGAGAGCACTGGCTCTCTGTAAGTATAGCTTCATTTTGAAACAGCGTAATTTTTTGAATCTAAAGCGGAAAAAAAAAAAAAAAAAAAGCCTTGCCCCGCCGCGGTCCGCTCCGACATCTCTTGGATGACTCTCAGTGCAAAATCCCCGTGCAGCTGGGGAAAGCAGGAATTTGAGGAGGAAGCTGGCGATTCGGGTTTGCTAATGCAACGTACTTCAACACTCTCCTAGTGTTGGAGCGACCCAGCCTTATTTGGCCTTTTTAATTTTAATTACCTTTTTAACAGTATCATTTAAATTATTGAGCCTGTGAGATATTTCAGGAGGTACTTTTAATTACAAAATTGTTTTAAATTGATTTCATAATTAGACTTGTATTACTGGAAAAATCTTAAAGTAAACTGCTTTGCTGCAAAATGAATTTAGCTGTGATATGAAAGCAGCTTCACATTCCTACTCCAGCATGGTATTATATATTTGTGTTGGGGGAATAAGCCGTTTTTATGATTGAATCGCATCACTAATGGCAGGCAGAGCCCGATATAAAAATTGCTTGAGCTTCTTCTTCTCATGCCAAAGGTTTATGCCAAAATTTTCTAACTTGACTGCCTAAGCCCAACAGCTCTAGTCCAGTTGTGTTTTCTGTCGCTGAACATGGACTTACAGGAGTATGGCTGAAGAGAGCTTCAAAAGGTCATCTTGTCCATCCTCCTCCTGATTCAGTTTTTTTTTCTCTCTGGAGACAATAATGCCATTTTCCAATAGAAATCCTGTGACTGCAAATGTGATTCCAGCTAAAAAAGCTTTTAAACCATTGCAGTCACTACATACCCCTGTTTAGAAATCAATGCCTTTTTATTTTTAAAATTTATTTTATTACAACTGTGCAACCTTGATTTCCTGGGCAGTTCATGTTTCAGTGTGGTGGTGCTATTCGGCCTGTCCTGTGCCTTTCTTGGGATTGGAGTTGTGCATGCTTCTGTCCTACTCTAACCTTCTTATGGCTTCATTCATAAAAATGAAGCTGCTCCAAGGCCCCCTCCTCCCTGAGGCTCTGCATATCCCACAGTTTGATTGTCAGCACCTATTTGGCCAATTAGTGCAAAAGGTTCTTCAAAATATGATTTATATCTCCCTCAAATTGAATAGTTTTCATCCTAGCCTGCAATAAATTGTTGTGAGATGCTGATCATTACTAATGCTGCTGCCTTTCACCTCAATGGTGTAACTAATTCTGTATCAAATTTCATTTGTAAATCACTTTAGTATCTTTCAATAATTTGGGGGTATTTTTGGACAGAGTCTAGGAAAAGGCAATGCACTGAACGATTGTGCATGGGCATAATCACTAGTGAAAAACATTCATTGCTGTTCTGATTATTGCTATTATTTTCCAGTGTGGTTGTGCTCAGAAGGTAGGTACTGTATAAATTCCAGCAAAGGTACAGTCTTTTCATGTGGTAGAATATACAGTTGTTGGGTTTCTTTCACCCTGAATCATTCGAGTGGTAAAAATAATGAGCTTTGTAATTAGAGCAGAGGACTGTGAATTACCATCCCTCCTATTTTAGGCTCTGTTTTATCTGTGAGCAGGCTCACTGTACTTATGTAGTTTGCTGTGTTTGCTGTGGGGGCTCAGCTTTTGGCTCCCCAGCCTGTGACCCAGAGTTTGGGAACTGTTGACCATAAGCAGCTGTTGACCGAAGTTGTGATTTTCTGGTACCTTTGAAAATTTCATTTCTGTCAGACTCTCATTTTATGGATCTGTGTATTTAGACACAAGGCACATGGCATTACTGACTAGTTTGGAAAATGTAGCTCCAGTCTCCTTCTATCTTCTCATTATCTGTTAAATGAGGATAATCATACTTCTCTCAGAGATTAGAAAAGAGTTTTGATGACATTTAATGAAAATACTATGGAGGTGGAAAGAATTAGTTTCAAAAGCTTTAGAAAAACAGCGCTGACAATATGCTGAAATAAAAACTGCCTCACATATTAAAACATTAAAATGAATAATTTAGGGTTATTTTTTCTAAAAAGCAATCTACAGCTTATATTTTGGATCCCATTTGCAGCTTCTTCCCTTCCTTGGCTGATACCCGGATTTGTCTCCTGTAATAACCCTGTAATGACTTGTGTGTCTTTGTCTATATCTGACTAAGCTCTATTGATTGTCACGTTCTACCATTTCACCCCAAATCAATACTAGTTATAACTTTTTCTTTCTTGTCAATAACCCTACAGAGAATAACTTTGTTTGTTACACTTTGACTTTTGCAAAAGTCAATCTAGCGAAAAAATTTGCTGTAGAAGTGAACTCAAATGAGCAAACCTTTCAGCTGTCAATATCCCTCATTCATCCCTGATGTATGAAAAACTCTGTTGCTACTGAGGATAAAGTGTATCTCTCATACTTAGCCTGTGGCTTTCATCTAGTCATTTCTGTTTACAGAATCATTTAGGTTGGAAAAGACCTTTATGATCATGGACCCCAAGTGTTAACCCAGCACGCCTGGCCGAGGCCACCACTAAAGCCCCCCCCAGTGCCACATTTACACATCTTTTAAATGCCCCAGGGGTGGCTGACTCAACCACTTCCCTGGGCAGCCTGTTCCAATGCTTGACTTCCCTTTTGGTGAAGAAATTGTTTCTAATAACCAGTTTAAACCTCCTGTGGTGCAACTTGAGGTCATTTCCTCCTGTCCTGTTGCTTGTTTACCTGGAAGAGGAGGCCATCCCCCCCACCTGGCTACACCCTCCTTTCAGGTGGTTGTAGAGAGTGATAAAGTCTAACCTTCAGCCTCATTTTCTCCAGGCTGAACCCCCCCAGCTCCCTCAGCTGCTCCTCATCAGGAGGTACAAAAAAAGAGACAAAGCAGGAGCAGGCTGAGAAGTCTGGTATGAGGAGAAATGAAATGTGTAGTGGAGGGAGCAGATGACAACTTAACTGGAGTTTTAAGGTATTGTACAGAGTTCACTGTGAAACTAGTATGGAGAAAATAGCTGTAATGATGAATTTTTAAATATATTTCAAATTCCTGCAACTATATTAAAATAGTGGAGGATTATGAAATCTCAAAGGAGAGGGAGAAAAAAAGTTCAATAAGCTTCTGGTCTCGAGATTTGTTATGTTGTCTTGTACCCAGATGTCACTTGGGCATTTGTCTGCTTTGTTGTCATGGGTCAGTTGGGTGAACTCTGTTCCTTCTGCAGGGCCCAGTGGGGAGTCTCAGGGCCACAGCACACATCACCACAGGCTTGAAGAGTGCCATGACCTTGTTTTGCCTCCTGGCCTCGAGCAGTGTTAGCATTCTGGCTGTATTTCATGGTCTGTTTCATCTCTTTACGTTCTGCTGCAGAAATGCACACTCCAGTTCCTCCAAAGCCTGGATGGCTCCAGTTTTTCTGAACTTTTCCTAATTTTTTGTTGTACTTTCTGGATTGCTGGTCATTCAGACCATGAGCTTGCTCTCATGGAACCACTTCTCTGTGGAATGTGCCTCACTGACATTGAACAGAGCTGAGGAATATCCTATGCCTTGGAGCTCTCCTCCTGCTCAGACATCCTGGGTTCCTTTGTTGTCATTATAGGATGATGCTGCATTATATTCAGCTTCTGGCTCCCTGTAGCTCCCAGGGCAAAAAATGCTCTTTTTTTGGCATTGTAATCTGCTGTATTGTACTTAGAGTAATCAATTTGTGGTGTTTCCCTAGTTGCATGTTCTGCAGGTGACATCAGTAGTGCTTTTAAGCTGGGAAGCACATCATGCACAATTGCAAAGAAATCTGGCATATTGTGAAACCTTCAAAAAACCTGAATATTAGTGATTCCATGAAGAATAGTGGTGAGATTCTTTCTCTAGACTAAGGCTGAATTGTTACTGCTCTGTGATTGTATTACATTTGATTGAAATTTTGGTTATGCCATGGTTATGGTAACTAACCATTGACTTTGGATGTAGTGGCCATCAAAACCGCATCCCTCAGGTTTCTGAGGGTAGTGGACTTGTTTCCCTAGGGTAATACAGGTTTTTGATATGTGATGAAGATGATGTAGATCTTTGATAGGGCTGACTTTTTGGTAACCTGCAGTTTTTTCTGGCGAGAAAAGCCAGCCAGAGGTTTGCTATAAGTACCTTGCATGTGATTTTGGCATTATAAAGAAGGTTTTCTGAAAACTCTAAATGTTTTCTGATACCCTCTCACTAAGTCTGCAGCTAATGTATTTTACTGTCTTCCTCTCAGTGCGTCTGCTTTTTCTTGTCAAGCAAAATAGACGTTTCAGCCTTGAGTTCCTTGTACATTTGATGAAATCATCAGTTATTTTGTAGGATTTTTCTTAACCTCCAGCTTATTGGAGAAGCTCAATGTTTTGAAAGGAAGAGATTTTTCCCACAGTGACAGGATCTTAGTCCCGTATGTACCTCATGCAACCTCTGTTCTCAGCAGTTAATCACTATTTTGGTGCTGCTCTGATTGCAAGTGGCAAGGCCGGTGACATCAGAGGATGACAGTTCATCATTTGTCTTAGTGTCACATCCATCTGCCTACAGCCTTGAGAGAGGTGGGCATATTTGATAGCTTAATCAGTTTCTTAGCACTGTGCTAGAAGGAGCTTTATCACTGATGTGCTGTGTCATTTAGAGACTGAGGTTAACTTTTGCTTTGCTCCCTTACTCCCAGGATTGCAATAGAGTATCTTTGATCTCTGTATTAGGGATGATTACAACTTTAGGATAATTTATAATGTTTTACTTGATTTTCTCATCTATAAAGTAGATAAGTGATGTATTTTGTGGGCGTGTTATGAGGGAGTTTGAGAACCTCCCAAAGAAAATGTTACCAGAATGAGAAATTGAAATTTTAGCAAAGCATAAACTGAGATTTATCAAAGTAGAAGGTTCTTTATTATTCATTATTTTTGTTTTTGCTATTTGTGGGGTTTAATAATTAAACATTCTTATCAGAATTGGAAACATGCTGTATTTTTTTACTTTTACAGATTCTTATAGATTTTTTCTACAGGATTGATCATGTACTCAACCTTTTTTTTCAAATATTGTTTGAACTCTGATTGCTGTTCATTTACTTTTATAACAAAATACACAGTACTAGAAGCAGTAAACCTTGCGCTTGTGCTGTGCATTTTCATGAGGTTTTAGGCAGGAAAAGGACCACAAAATATGGCCTGAATTCATATTTGCTGGTGCAAATGTGAATGAATTCAAATGTGCTGGTGCAAATGTGAATGAAGGCTGGGCTACACTTACTGGTGAGCATTGCTTAGTTAAAAAATGAGCTTGAGGGATAAAGTGGTGTAGTGTGTACAGTTTGATTCACTAAGTGGAAAAATTAGCTTTGCTAACACATTAGGGGACTGAAGATACCAGGATCCTAACAAATTCAGCAATTTAACTGTGAAACTGGCATCTCCTCACTTGGTTTTATGTCTCCTCAGCTACTTCTTTCGAGGTGGCACAAGCAGAGCATTATGAAACCAATTACGGGCTGTACATTTATTAATTCTCACAGTGGTTTATAACAGCAGTTTTTGGTGTCCACACTCACCATCTATCTGACTGCCCCATTGCTTTTGTTGGCACCAAGCTTGACCTCTTGCTTTTCAGAGGGGGCTCCCATGGCTTTTCCTGAACAGCTGGACTGCTGATGGGATTCATCTGAGTCAGGATGTTTCTTTCTCTTCATACTGTAAACAGTGGAAGTGGTTGGTGGTGCCATCTGTGCTCACTGAGATCCTGTGGGGCAAATGTGTTTCCACATTTGTGACCTTTGATTCTTTTAAATTAAGTAGTGTCCATCCTGGGTTGCTCTTCTGCTTGTTGTCAAGCATTTTTTTAGCTAGGGAGAGTCTAGAATTTATCAGGAACATTTCTGTATTAATTGATTTTGTCACTGATGACCAACTTCAGAAAGGAATATAGGGGCTTTTCTGCCAGCACCCCTGCTTGCTTTTGATAAACCTATCTCATTAAAACCATAATTTGACAAATATTCTTGACTGTGGTAGCTTAATAGTAACAACAGTAATAAAAATGAGACTTTTTTTTTAATATAGTTCTTCTCATCCATGGAGTTTAAAGCACTTTATAAAGGAATGTAAGTTTTATTATGCTCCTTTGTAGATGGAGAAATGACTGTAGAAAGATTAAATGTCTTGAAGACGCATTTTACGTAAGAAACAGATATTGCCATATACAGGGAGAGATCCTTTGGATCTTCATCTGTAACTTTCTTCTGTAAATAGAATTTAGGGGAATTCCTAATCCACATTTTTATAATATGGTCTCTATAATAGGATTTTTTGGCTGTGACTGTCTTCTAATTGAGATGAACAACTGATTTCCTATTCACTTAAATTGCTACTTAAGCAAATCACAGAGAGTTTTTCCAGTGTGATTTATTTGTGTGACTCCTTTATATCTGAAATAGCACATGGCATTTTTCCAGACACCAAAATCATCTTCAAAATAACAAGAAAAAAAAAGTGTCATGAGTTAGGGTAGAGCCCTGAAAAGTGGTAGTATGCAGGTTTCTAATGGTGTAAAGTCCATATTAAGAAGAAGAGTATTTCTGCCTTGCTCAGTCATTTAGTTCATGATCACAGTTTACACAAAAGAGCAACATTAGAGAAGTACTGCATGTGTTTTAAATTAATTCTAACTACTTTAACAGTTAGAGAGGAGAAGATCATTGCATGACAGGCAGCTCCATGCAGGCTGTGGCTCGAGTGCCATTGCCTTATACTGCCTGTCCCTCTTTAGAAATCAGTGGATGTGTAATGTGTTCCCATAAAAATATGGATTCAGCTTACAAATGTTTGCTCATAGAAGCATATGATGTAATGCAGAGGACACAGAAGGATGAAACAGGTCTGTTCCCTTGATCCTTTCTGCACATGGTGAAGCACAGGTAAGGGTGCAGCAGAGCTTCTGTGTCGAGCCAAATTATTTAACTAGAAAAATTTACAAACAGAAAAGAGGAAATAGCTTACAATACCCTGAGGAAGAAAATAGGTTACTAAAGTGTTTGTAAATCCCGTGGTGTCCGGGTGTGTCCTGCTTTGCTTCTTCTGGCCTTTACTGCTGAACCAGAGGCGGCTGCTGCGGTAATCTCCCACAGAGAAACCTCTGGCTGGCTGGAGGCAACAGCTAGGCACTTAGAAAGGTCCAAGCAGGAAAAGGACTCAGTTACCTTTGGCGGGGAAGCTTACAGCGTCAGTGAAGAGATCGGAGCGTGCTCTGTTGTAAGTTTAGTCCAGGTTTTATTGATACATAATGGATCCCTGTAGCAGTTCCAGGACCCAGTCCTGGACAGAACCTTCTTGTTGGATTGGATGCAGCAACAGAGGACGAGCACATGGTGTGTCGTCCTTTTCAAGCCTCGGACCAGGGGCGGGGAAGGGACAGGTGAAAGCCAATCAGGTGTCAGGGGATGGCCCAGGAAGATTTGATTGATAGGCAGCTAGGCAGGAAGGTAAAAGGGGGAGGGGAATAGGTTCACATTTCAGAGTGAGTTGGGGGACAGGGAAAGGCGTCACACTGCAACATCTCCCCCTAGTTTTGTTTAAAAAGAAGAAAACGGGGGTTGTGGTGCAGAGTGCTTGCCAAACCATGGTTGGTAATTTAGTTCCTCCTCTATAGGAGGTTCAGTGTTTTCCACTGAGGGTTCTATGTCATTCAATGGAGTACTAAGGGCTTCCAAATGGTAAACTTCAGGAGGGGAAGATGAGCTTGAAATCAACTTGAGAACCATGCGTTTGACCAGTCCGAAAACAATGCTAACAACTACAACAATGATAACTAATATAAACAATGCTGAAATTACAGTTTTCAGAATAGATCCCAAACAGCCCGAGAGTCCCCAGTCCTTGAATGGTCCACTCAGCCAGTTGTCAGTTTCTCTCTTGATGTCTGAGGTCTTTGCCAAGGTAGTCCATACGTGCTTTGAGCTGAGGGACTATGCAGGAGATTGCTGGTGGGGTGATCACGAGTAGGATGAGGAGCAGGCTCGGTCTCATGGCGTCTCGAGACTGCACACGAACCGTGGGATCTAAACTGGTGCAAAAAAACTTAAGACAAACATATTACAAACTGTTCCAGATAGGAGGCCTTAATGGAATTTCCTCCAGAGAACGCGTGTGGCGTTTTCTTCTCCAGGCAGCGTTAGCAACCTGGGGCACTTCTGTAGATTTCTCTGAGACCTTGGAACATAGGGCTTTACCCACTTGGAGGGAACCCATTTTAACCCAGAGGGGGTGGACACACAGGCGTATCCACGTCCCCAAGTAACCAAGTTGTAAGGTCCCACCATTTTCCAAGTTTCAGGGTCCTTTACCAAAACCGGAGGCTTTTCTTTTAACTTCATATGACTGCTCCCCCCAAAGTGGCGCAGGATGGGCGGGTTCAGGCTGTCAAAGGAACAATTCAGAAAATTTATCGTGAACAATGCCCTGGACAACCGGATGTGGAGGGGTTCCACTTTCACAACCTGTTGTTGCTGTTCCAGGACTCTTTTAATACCGCAGTGAGTCCTTTCTACAATGGCTTGAGCTGTAGGGGAGTAGGGGATGCCAGTTTTATGCTCTACTCCCCATTGCTACAGGAAGCTCCCAAATTCCTTGGATTTATAGGCAGGGCCATTATCAGTTTTCAGCTCCTTGGGGATGCCCATGAAAGAAAAAGCCCGTAAGAGGTGCTTAATGGCATCATTAGATGACTCTCCTGTGTGGGCAGAAGCATAGACCGCTCCAGAAAAGGTATCTACACTAACATGAACGTATTTCTGCCGTCCAAATGACTGTATGTGTGTAACATCTGTTTGCCACAGTTCACAACTGTTTAACCCCCTAGGGTTTGCTCCCGCAGTCAGTGTAGGGAGTGCATGTTGTTGGCAATTTGGGCATGTGTCCACAATTGCTTTGGCCTGTTCTCGAGTGATGCGAAACTGACGAACTAGGCCAGGTGCATTTTGGTGGAAGAGCTGGTGGCTGATTTTTGCCTGTTCCAAAAATATTAGGAAGAGTGGCCATCACTGCAGGTGCAGCAAGAGCATCTGCCCTCCTGTTACCCTCAGCGATAAACCCTGGCAAATCGGTGTGTGACCTGACGTGCATCACATAAAATGGTTGCTCCCGGCGAGTGACTAGCTTTACAAGTTTTGAGAGCAATTCAAACAGTGTGATGTTAGACACTTCTTGCAGTGTTGCTTGGTCTGCCCTGGATACTACTCCTGCCACATATGCAGAGTCTGTAATCAGATTAAATGGTTCTGAGAACCTTTCAAAAGCCCTAACAACAGCAGCCAATTCAGCAACTTGAGGTGAACCTTCCACCTCAGCAATGTCCGTCTCCCATTGCTGGGTTTGAGGATCCTTCCAAGTCATAACAGACTTGTGGGACCTCCCGGATGCATCTGTAAAGACAGTCAGAGCCTTTTTTAAAGGTCTCCTACTCAGAGCACTTCTCAATTTCAGAATAAATTGAACCTCCTGTTCAAACATTTTGTGGGCAGGCCGGTGGACAGAAATTTGTCCTGAGTAGGAATCCAGAGCAAACTGCAACACTTCATTTTCTCGAAGCAATTGTTCTAATATTTGCATAGAATTTTGACCTGATTTTAATTCAGTTGGAATGTGAATGCACTCAAAGTCACATCCTGCTAACTCTCTGATCCGGGTCCTTGCTTTCCGGATCAGTTCTGCTACCAGCTCCTGAGGCTTTGTCATTCTCTTGGACCTTTTGTGACTGAGGAAAACCCATTCTATGATCAAGAGAGGGTCCCTCTTGTCCTGGCCCTTTTTAGGTGTGCCCTTTGCCTTAGGTGTATGTTTTTCCTCCCACTGGAAAATGATTCCATGGAGGTGTGGCAACTTACCTAAGATGATAAATTTGAATGGCAGGTCAGGCCGGCATCGGTGAGCCTGTCTTGTGGACATTGCAATCTGAACCTTTTCTAGAGCTTTCCGTGCCTCTGGGGTAATAGACCTAGGAGCACCTGGGTCCTCTCCCCCTTTCAATAAATTGAAAAGAGGGGCAAGGTCTTCATTAGTCAGACCGAGCCATGGTCTTACCCAATTCAAAGATCCACACAGCTTGTGGACATCCGCAAGGGTCTTGATCCTTGGATTGATTTCTAGTTTTTGAGGAACAATGGTCCTATTTCCAATTTCTAGGCCCAAATATTTCCAAGGTGGCATCTTTTGAATTTTCTTTTCCTGGAGCGCGAACCCTGCAACAAGGACATGTGTGAGTGGATCATCACTGGGGGCACACACAAGGATATCATCTATATAATGATAGATGATGGCCTTTTCTGCAGCTGCACGGACTGGAGAAAGCAGGGAAGAGACATACCACTGGCAGATCGCTGGGGAAACCTTGAGACCCTGAGGAAGAACTGTCCAATGATACCTTTTCATAGGGGCTTCCATGTTGATGGTCGGGACCGAGAATGCGAAACGCGGTGCATCGTCAGGGTGGAGGGGAATATGGAAAAAACAATCCTTTATATCAATAACAGCTAATTTCCAATCTTGGGGAAGCATTGTTGGGGATGGCATACCAGGTTGGGGAGAGCCCATATCTTCAATGACATTATTAGTTTGTCGGAGGTCGTGGAGGAGCCGCCATCTCTTTTTGTCAGCTTTCTGAATGACAAACACTGGAGAATTCCACGGGGACGTGGTCTCCACGTGGTGTCCCTTTTTCAGTTGCTCTTCCACTAGCTCCTCAAGCGCCTTTATTTTTTGTTTACTGAGCGGCCATTGTTTCACCTCAACTGGTTTGTCTGTTTTCCACTTCAGTTTTTGGGTGAGGCGCTGTTGTTCAATGGCCGCTGTACAAAAATCCTGTAGGGAGTCTGGAATATTAATTGTGACACCCCACTGAGCCATCAAATCTCTCCCTAACAAAGGTTCCAAATAATCTAACACAAATGGACGGATATTTGCCATTTGTCCGTTTGGTCCCTCAATTTGGATGATACTTTTAGATTGTCTTGCCAATTGAATGCCTCCTACACCTTGAACATGATCAGCAATGTTTTGCAAAGGCCAATGTGCTGGCCAGTCCCGTACTGGGATCACTGTGCAGTCTGCACCTGTGTCTACATGCATCTCAATGCGTTTGGACTCTCCACCACCACTGACATTGCACCATAATTTGGGTTTGTGTGTTCCAATAGCTTGGACCCGGGCGACTGTGGGCCCTTGTTTTTCGGTGCCTTCAGGTAAAAATGGCACAGGGATAGCTTGTGCAACAATTTGACCTTTGGGAAGAAACAGAGGTGGATGAATACAGTGCAGCCCGAGAACGAATTGCTCAGGATCTGACGTTGTCATTCCTGGAGCAATTTCAATATCATGTGGTGTGTGTTTGGTGTCCCCAACGATGATGTACTTACAGCGAATTCGGTGCCAAGTACCCTTCTGTTCTGGATTGACAGAAACAAAATGCCAGTCAGTGTCTTTCAGCTGGAGTGATTCTGTCAGCTGCAACCTGTAAGGCTCATTGACAGAAGACGTGGTTAGCATTGGTTCACCTAAATCATAACAAAGGTTATTTTGTTCAACCTTTAACACTGGATAAGCAGACGTGATCTTTGAAACATCTGCTTCACTTACAGAAACAGTAACATTACCGCGCGCTTGGTTTGATTTGGTTCTTATATTCCCTTGGCCTGCTCCTTTTGTGTCTGCACGCCCAGCAGGCCGGCACTCCCATTTCAGTTTTTTTGTTGTTGTTGACTCTCTGGGAGTGCTCGTAATTTCCCTCCCATGTTATTTCTAAATTCTTCAAATTGCTTTTTCAGGGGGCACTGGCTACTCCAGTGCCCAAGGTTACTGCAAAGCCACATGGCTTAGTGGGTACAACCGCTGCTGGTCGTCGCTGCTGCCCAGGGTGTTGCTGTGCTGAGGGAGTGGGCACAGCGGTGGCAACGGCGACACGCTGAGGTGGTCTTTGCTGCGGCCTTAATCTGGTGTCTTCAGTAACACTCATCAGTTACACAAACTAGAAGCATATCTTTTAGTGTAGGGGGGAGGTTCTAGAGGAAGGCTCAAAATTGTCGCTCGACACTGTTCATTTGCATTTGCAAATGCCATTTCTTCTAAAACCTCTTCCCTTGCATTCTCTTTTTTAACTTGGATTTCAATGGCTCTAGTTAACCTTTCTAAGAATTTCAGAAAAGGCTCTGATGATAATTGTTTAATATTACTGTAGGGCTCAAAAGGCCCCTCAGGTTGAAGGGAAAAGAAGGCTTTTTCAGCTGCTTCTTTTACCTTCTCGAGTACTACTTCAGGTATAGCAGTTGCTTGGATTGAAGGGGAGGACCACTGCCCTTCACCGGAAAGATGCTCAATGGTAATTGGTATACCATTAGCATCTTTCGCTGTGTTTGGATCAGCATGCAAGCCTGGGAGAGGGTCTTTTAACAGTTGTTTCCATGATAATTCCCATAATTTAAATTCTGTAGAGGTCATGAGGCATGAGAAAAGCTGTTTTAAATCATGCGGGACCACTACATTTCTGCTCAATTCAGAATTTATAAGACCACGGAAGTATGGACTGTATGCGCCATACTCCTTGTGGGATTTACAGATCTCTTTAATCAATTGACGTCCAAAAGAGTTCCAATTAGCATTTTGGGCTGCTCCCCCTTGTGCTGCAGGCTGATATGAAACAGGGGCAAATGAGAAAGTGGTACCCTGTAAAGGGTATGCAGCTTCTTGCTCTGTATCCCTTGAACTGGAAGCATTGGGATAAAAGCAGGTTTGGGGACATGCAGTGGGCGTGCCTCCACCGTGGGAACCTGGGGAGGGGGGCGGCGACGCAATGGGAGCAGGGGGCGGGGTCAGGGGAAAGACAGGGGGTGGGGACACGGGTCTGGCAGGGGGCGGGGACACTGTGGGAACAGGGGGCGGGGACACCATGGGAACAGGGGGCGGGGACACCAGGTGACATCACTTCGGTAGATGCCCCCTGGGAGGAGTAGAGGGGCAGGGCTGAGGGTACTGCAGGAAAGGGAGGGGGGGGGTCCCTTGGATGTTCAAGGGGATCTTGGGAAGAAGGTGACCAGGTTTCAGAAGATGCCACGTGGCCTCCTCCATCTTGGGTAGCTCCTGGGTACTGGGAGCCATTTTGGGGATCACTGCTCTCCGAGAAATTAACATGTGCTCTGGGCTTCAGAGCAGGGGAAGTGGGGTTTTGGGGAGTTTTCCACAAGGCCTGGCCAGGGCTTTGTGGGCAAGGGGACACAGGCATTTTAACTTGCTCTGGGAGTCGACTTCCCAGAGCATTAGGAGGATCTGCTTCCCTTAAAATACCAAGTTTTGGGGTAAGGGGTTTGGGACTGGAGGGGGGGGACACAGGGAGAGCAGGGGTACACGGCTTGGAATTTGGCTTTTTCTCCAATTCCCTTTGTTTGAGTAAAGCAGTCCGAATTTGTAAACTCCAGAATAAAAATTTAGCTGAGGATGTATTTCCAGATTGTCCCAAGGATATCAATGTATTTCCAACTATACCCCAGAATTGAAGATTTTGGACTTCTTCAGGAGAAGTTTGTGGGAAGTGCAGAAAAAGCCACCTTATAAACTGTTTCAATTTTCCTTTTGAGAACTTCACATTTGCATTAGCTAAAATTGAAATAATATGATAATACACTCCTTTTTGTTCTATGCTTAATTTCGAGCCCATGTTTAGATGTAAATGGCACAGAACCAAGTCCCGCCGACCGAAAACAAAGCAAAAATCAGCTACCGATTTCAAAAGAAAAAAACCCCACGATTAAAAGGCAAAAACAGACGAAAGCTTTTACAATGTAACTGTATAAACCACTTTCAAAACTGCAGCGCAGCAGCCGGGAATCGGGATCCGCCCCGATCACGTGGAGAGACGAAACAAGGGAGCTCCCCCCCTCCCCCCGGGAATGAAGGCGCCCCCCCCCCCCCCCCCCCCCTCCCCCCCGCACCACGTGGAGACAAAGCTGAGGCAGCCGCGCGCCACGTGGAGAGAGACAAAGAGACAAAGGTTCTCCCTTCCCCCACAGGAAAGAGCACGCTGCCAGCTGAGCCGTGCGAATTTTAAGAACAGTTAACAGACACTACAAATCAAGCTTACAGAGAAAGCACCTTTTTTTCGCAGGGGCTGCGCAGCCTAAAATGCAAAGAGCAACAAGGAACTCGTCTCACGGCAGAGACGAATTTTGAGATTCTACCCCCGAAAGGAGAAGGAATACTCACTGAAATCGAACTGTTGCAATGTTGGTCAGGCAGGCTTGTCTTCACTGAAATAGGACCTTCTCGGGCACTAGAAGGCTACCCTATTTCCCCTGGAAAAATTTGATCCCAGAAAGGAACAGTATTTTCCAAAGGCGCAGTGCTTTCCTCGAGGCTTCTTGTGGGTAAATCCCAAGTCTTTCTGGAGGGCTGTGACGATTACAGCCTTTACCAGTGGAAGCAGAGCTGCTGTACGCTTTCCCAAGGTTCCAGGATCCCTTTTAGGGCTGCAGATCCGGGCAGCCGCATGGTGGGCACCAGTTAAAGTGTTTGTAAATCCCATGGTGTCCGGGTGTGTCCTGCTTTGCTTCTTCTGGCCTTTACTGCTGAACCAGAGGCGGCTGCTGCAGTAATCTCCCACAGAGAAACCTCTGGCTGGCTGGAGGCAACAGCTAGGCACTTAGAAAGGTTCAAGCAGGAAAAGGACTCAGTTACCTTTGGCGGGGAAGCTTACAGCGTCAGTGAAGAGATCGGAGCGTGCTCTGTTGTAAGTTTAGTCCAGGTTTTATTGATACATAATGGATCCCTGTAGCAGTTCCAGGACCCAGTCCTGGACAGAACCTTCTTGTTGGATTGGATGCAGCAACAGAGGACGAGCACATGGTGTGTCGTCCTTTTCAAGCCTCGGACCAGGAGCAGGGAAGGGACAGGTGAAAGCCAATCAGGTGTCAGGGGATGGCCCAGGGAGATTTGATTGATAGGCAGCTAGGCAGGAGGGTAAAAGGGGGAGGGGAATGGGTTCACATTTCAGAGTGAGTTGGGGGACAGGGAAAGGCGTCACACTGCAACAGGTTACGTTACTAGGGGTTAGATTATGTAGAAGTTGGGTTGTCAAGGGTATCATGAGATAATATCCCATTGTACACTGCTTGTACACTGCTAAAGAAAAAATGAGATATGGCATGTACATTAATCAGAGGAATAGTTATATCACTGGACTCCCATTATGGAGACTGAAAGAAAACACTAAAAAGAAGAGGTTGTCTTTGAAAATGCAAAGCCTTGAGATCTTTTTTAGTACTGCAGAAAGGCAGCAGAACTCATAGCTGTTTATCTGTCAGGAGGCTGGAGAACACCATACAGATTCAAGAGAAAGGCTGTCATACATGCTAGGAGGGAGGAGAAGATGCTCAGAAAAAGAAGCCTGTAAACATGGGGTCCTGTTCTCACTTCTGTCATTGGTACCAGCGAGTGTGTGCAGTAGAAAACTATGGAACAGAAATTTCATTTCCATCTTTCAATGTGACAGTGGTCACAGGAGTTTTCAGGTTGGGGGAGGAGATGTAGATCTGACTCCATATTTCAGAAGGCTTGATTTATTATTTTATTATATGTATTACATTATAACCGTACTAAAGAATACAAGGAAAAGTTTCATCTCAGAAGGCTAGCTAAGCTAAGAATAGAATAGAAAAGAATGATAACAAAGGCAGCTGGCTTGGACAGAGAGAGATAGCCAGCTCTGCTGTGACTGG
This sequence comes from Setophaga petechia, assembly GCA_024362935.1. NCBI lineage: Eukaryota > Metazoa > Chordata > Aves > Passeriformes > Parulidae > Setophaga > Setophaga petechia. Next base: position 3,849,460 of record JANCRA010000055.1, on the reverse strand, counting down.
TCACTAATCCAAACATCCACACGAGACCAATCACGGATCCACTTGCTGCATTCCACAGCAGCAGATAACCATTGTTTACATTTTGTTCCTGGAGCCTCTCAGCTTCTCAGGAAGAAAAAATCCTAAGAAAGGATTTTCATAAAAAGATGTCTGCGACATTTCAAGACATGGGACAACACACTTGAGAGCAGAGTCACAGAAATAGGACTGGAAAAGAGCTCAGAAGTGCCTGTAGTTTCTCTTCCTGCCCAGAGCACGGGAGTCACACATTTACCTCAGGCATCTTACCATTTGGGAGTTTAGGATGGAAACTCTACCATCTATCCAAATGCTTCGTTCTCAAACCTTTATAAATGTTTTTGTCAAGTCTAACTCGAATTGTCATTGCTGTAACATAGGACTCTGAGGATTTCCATCTCTAGTGTGGGATTCCCAAGTGTTACTTCCTCCAGTGTGCTGCTTGTCAGTAGAAATCCATCAGTGCTGTGTCTTGGGCCATCCTGACTACTGCTGTCACTTTCCTAGGTCAGGCTGGAAGAATGAAGACTGCCCCAACAAAGAGTCTTTCAAAAGTTATGGATTATTTAACATCCTGGGACCTGAAGTTTAGCTGGACCTGCCCCAGTGTTCATGTGTTGCTACCAGCACAGAAGGAGCTTTTGTGATTCTTGATGGTGGAACTTCCATTTTTCTGGTTTAGTGAAGGTCACAGCTAAGTTTGTGCTTAACACAAGATCAGATATTTTACCAGCAGCTATCAAAAAGATCTGCTTTACCTTGCTTGTTCTGAAGGGCTTGCAAGGAATTTCCAAAGTCACAATTGGAAAGCATCAGGAATTAATCTCAGAGCCCTCCCATAAAATATGCTTATTTACACAGACTGTTCTCCTTGGGGGTATAAGACCCACTCTTTGTAGTTGATCATGATGTAAATAGTATGGTTATTGCCACAGTAAATTGCACCCAAGTGATTTGTATTTTACTTCTGCAGACTGAGTGAAGTGGTTTATACTGAACAGCCCTGTGATAATAGATTAAATCCACACAAAAGCCAGTCAATAGCTTAAGACTTCCATGTGTGTTTGCAAATAAACAATTTTAACTGGAAGTTTGATAAGCAGCTGCTTGAAAGCTGTCACCCCTAGTGCCTGCATTCCCATTTCCAGTGAAATGGTTGGTAATTGTGGGTATCCAGAAAGATTGTGTCATTCAGGAATGGCAGGGGGGAGGTGAGGGATATTCGAGAGTGCATGGGGAGGAATTGCTTCATAAGGCTAAATTGGAAGTTAGATTTAGAGCACCACTAAGAAGTGAATTAGCAAGAGGTGATCTGCAATGGTGTGGGGATGGAAGTCAACAGCCCTACTTGCTTGGGTAAATCTATTAGCTGTAAGAACTTCATGGCATAGAGTGGAGGGGTTTTTTATGTATTTCTAATACTCTGTGGAAGCCTACCATGCTATTGCTGTGTTTGTGTGAGAATGCTTTGTATTCTGAAAGCAATGGGCACTTATGAGAGAGAGGCATTTTTCTGTATCTCTCCACTTAGTTGACATTTTTAGGGATATTTTGTACACATCATCTTACTTAGAGAGAACACAAATGATCCACTTATAACTGAAAATAAATAATAAATAATTTGGTCTCCTGTAAATTGGACTTATAAAATAGCTTGATTGCAATTACCAGCTTTGCATTAATCTTGAAGGAATTAAGATAAAATGGTGTTATCATGAGCAATAGTAAAAATGAAAATACACAGATATTTGTGTTGATTTTGTAAAAGAGCAGAACATTCCCCCCCTCTGAAGGGGGACCCTGACTCCTCCAAAAGTACAGTCACAACCATTCTGGGGGAGCACCAAGCTGCTGCAGCCACAGTCCTGGATCCTGCTCTATCCCTCAGGTTTAGAGATAATCATCCTGGGCAGTTCTTTCCATTGCAGACTCATAACATCACATGCTCTTTTCTCATCAGTCCTTGTTCTCTTCTCCAAGGCCTGGGGTTCTTCTGTGGGGCCAGGGAAGAAGTATGGAGGATACAGTCTCTTATGTTGAGACAGAATTCCAGGTTAATACCATCTGGAGTTACATGGGTGGGTGTGACATGGCTGTGATAGCACGGTACCCACATTTTAAAACTTCCCCTCACGCTGTCCTGTGGGATTCATGTCCCAGCAAGAGAGGCTGTTGTTTCAGGCCTTGCCCCCTTCTCTTTTGACACTCAGAAATGTTTGCCCAGATGGAAGAATCCAGCTTTCAAGTCTAGCAGAATTCTTCCCTGCTGCTGGTAGCCTCTGCATCATCTGTCACTGCTGCCCTGATCCATTGCATCTGTCTTAGAGACCAGCACAAGGAAGGTACAGTCTAGGACTGATTTTGTCAAGACTAGGCTGGTCTGTAGAGGCTAGGATATTTTAGTTCAAGGGGAAAATCCCAGTAAAAAATATATATGAATGATTGCACAATGTGTGTAGATGAAGCCCAACTCCATTCTGCCTATGATCTCTTGGAAATTAGGTCAAGATGGGACATACCTCTGCACAGTGGCTGTAAGAGATACCGGTAGAAGAAATTGCAGGAAGGGGCATCTGGTTATAACGGAGGGGTACATATCTGTCTTTGTATGCAGCCATGCACTAGAACACTTAGCATGCCCCTTATTAATCTTGTGGATGGGTAGGGAGGAAGATTAATAGTGAGATGTATGCATATATGCTGAATAAGAGTAAGAAACTAAGGGAAAAAACCTCACAACCCAGGAATGAAATAGCAAAAAATACACTGCGCTCATTGACAGTCTTTCCAAGGTTCTTATGCTGGCTTTTAGCATTTACAAGGTTGCATTTTACACTGAAAAATGCATGAGTGCTGCCTGTAATGCTTCTGTTTAGACGCAAGAGTGATACTGGATTCATGTGAGGGATGGAGAGCAGGAGAGTGTTTGGTATATTTAGATTCTATCTCATTTTTATTTCATATTCAATAAAGTTACAGAGATGTACTTCATTCCTCATTTTAAAGAGAAATCCATCAGATAAATTGAGTTCACTGGAGGGAGAAGAATTTTGTCAAAACCAAGATGAAAGATGCCTTTCTGCAGTAGCCTTGATGTACTAGGAGGTGTGTTTCCTGGATGATACTAATAGGTGTACTTTTTAACCCTGGGTTCTGCATGTGAAAGAGTTTTCTTGGTTCTTCCAAAAGGCTTTCTGAGAAACCTTTTACTTAGAGCAGGTAGATCTATGCTGCTCAGGAAGTCCGTATGTCAGCCAAACCAAGGTTACAGGACTGAAAAAAAGAGTATTTTGAACTTTTTTTTAGCATGCCAGCATTTATTAGAATATTAATAAATCTAAGGGGGCACTCAGAATCAGCTCAGAATTATGTCAACTGGAGGTTTTGCTGCAGTGCATTAGTATCACAGGTAAATGATTCATGACTTTTGCCATCCTGGCCTGTTTGAAGCTGTGATTTAAGAATGCAGACTTTCAGGGAAAACAGTTATAAATCTGATCTGATAATTATTTTTTTCCAAAGGAACAATGTAGCAGCTCCCAGCTGCAGCTCTGTAGTCATCTTAGCATTTGCTGTTTATGATCCCTTTTTGCCATACTAAATCTCAGTTTAATTCTTTGGTTGTTTTATTGGAGAGGGAAAAGTCCTTTGGTAGTGCATATATTCTTATAGTGTTAGAAAAAAAATTTTCCATATGCTGAGGTTTTCTGTCCTTGCTTTCAAGTGATTCTTTTATCATAAAATCTCCTCTGAAGTACAAACCCCAGGTAGTGCAGGAAGCTGCAGCAGGGTTTCAGGAGCCAGTTGGACTGGCAGCTTACTGTGAATGTTAACACGAGGTTGCTGTTTGTTGGCTTGGAAGTCCATTTGCTAGTTTTTCCCTGATCTGAAAGTATTTAGAAATTGGATGATGTAGGGATTTTCCTGTTCATCAGCTTTCCATTTCTCCTGTGAATTTCCTGTCTTGCTCCAAGGCAGTCATTCAGGCTATGGGGACTCTGGTCACAAGCATGACAGCCAAATTTCCTACAAGAGCAAATCTGGATCCTCTGTATTACCTCCTACCCTTGACATAATGAATGGAGGAGGTAGGGGTGAGAAGAGTTTGTATGAGATGAAGAGATTTGACCTCATGAAACAGTTCTAAAATGATGCCCCCCCTCAATGTACATGTAGGAATGAGGAAAATCTGATTTTTTTTCCTACAACACAAGATGATACTGGTCCTTCTGGTTGGATGTGCAGCCTCTCCTTTCAGTGTCTGAAGATCACTCATTCTTTCTCCCTTACATCCTTCTCAGTCTATACTTATGTCTTCCTCTGGCTTATTTTTAAAAGTACTTACCTGGAAAAAAAATGAACAGGTGGACTAGTGCCTTTTCTGGGAGATTCTCTGGGATGCTACAAGGCAATTAAAAAATGTTTAATATGTCTCTTTTTGTAATTTGGCTTCCATTCAGCCTTCTCCAGATCATCTGGTCTGTCTGCTGTCTAGATCAACTAGATTTTAAAAAATGTCTTCATGCACACTTTTAAACCATTTGCCTTGATCAGAAATACAAAATAAAAGAAAAACAAGACGGGATGTGCTAGATGGGGAAAAATGTCAAGGGATATATTATTCAGAGCTTTATGTAAGACTTCCTTTTTTTTCCTAGTTGTAATTGTAGTTTCACTCTTGCCTCTCTTATTGACCTTAACTGTATTAATTTGGTTTGTTATGGGCTATCTTAGTGAGTTTTGAAAGCAAGGGCTGGCCAGTGTACAGTCCTGAGTGTTCCTTAGTATCAGTTCATATGATCTGTGGTAGGAAGGGAATGATTCTGTACATCCAAGCCTAATGACCTGAATTTGTAAAGCTAAATACCAAAACTGCTACTGGCATGACTCACTATATTTTTAGCTCTGAAGAGGAGATTGTGGAGCAAAGGTTCATCTTCCATACCAACTGTGCCTTTTGTTGAACAATCTGATCTTGCTGACAGGTTTAATGTTCATCTTTCTTTTTTTTTTTAAACCAGGTTCTATAAGATGCCTTGCATCTGTTTGGCTTCTATTCATAAGAGGCTCATTCCTTGAGAGACTGGTTCTCTGCTCTTGTGGTACTGTACAGGCCCTTGCGCAGGACAGAGACTTTGCAACCTGAATTGTTGCTGGAAACAGCTAAAGTAGAAGATGTGACTGATTTAACTGTAACAGCAACACAGAAGTCTGTGGATTTGGTTTGTGCTATTTAAAGTATAAATATTTTCTCAATTTTACTTCAGAGTGCTAATTATTTTACGTTTAAAGAATGATTTTCAGAGGTTAGACATTTGGTAGTATGGAATAATAAAGGAAAAATCACGTTTTCCTGTGGAATAACTGATCCAGATTCAGTTTGGAAAAGTGATTTCTGAAAGCTTTTGCTCCTCATCTCATGGAGTGCTGCAAAGCCTACCAGGCTGCATGGGCTCTGCTCCTGCCAGGTTGTCATGGTTTGATGCTGGTGCAATGCCAGTGTGCCCATGAAAATATATGCTCCCTGGTGTCTGCTGTGAGATGTGACCAGAAATAGAGCAAAGCAGGCTCCAATTTAGGAATAAAGAAGAAAAACTTTATTAACCTACACCTATATGTAAAAAGAAACACACACAGAACTCAGAATGAAAACCTTCCAAAAACATTCCTCCTCTTCCACCAAATTTCCAATACATCCACTCCTCAGATCATCAACTCTCAGTCCATCACCACCCTTCAGATAATCAATTCTCAGTTCATCAAGGAGAGAGGAGTCCCTCTTGTACCATAGGCTTCCCCTGGAAACACAGTTGAAACCTCTTGTGTTTCCATGTCACATGTGGCACTGCCCAGAGATCATTTGCCATCATGGCATCTTCCTTCCATGCCCGGTGCTTTCACCACTTCGCATGGACCAGAGCTGCTTCTAGGGTTCCTCTTTTAAGGATGCTTTGCCCAGCTCCAAAAAAGCACAGTCTCTCACTTTCGGGACACCAGTTGCCTCCAAATTCACCCCCTGGGGCTGAGCGATCTCAAGAACAGAGATATTCCCTGAAGACGGAGGGCACCACCACCCTCCTCACCCATCATCTCTGTTCACGGACTCCTTCATGTAACATCACTGCACTCTCTTGCCTCCAAGCCATTGCCTCCCCCTAAATGCAGTCTCTGTCACAGGAAAAAATGGTTCTGTCCATGGCTATACAAGAAAAGTCCAGCCAAAGGCCACCCCGTCACTTCCTCTCAGCTAAGATTCTTCTCAACTTCTCTCGTGGCCAATTTCCTCCTATCTCATCTCTATCTCTCTTCTCATTCAACTCCAGGAGGATCAGCATTTGTAAGGTTTCCATCATATCTCTCTCTCTCCTCTCTCTCTTTTCTCTCTCTCTCTCTCACTCTGTCTCTCTCTCTCTCCCCTGGGGGGGCAGGGGGGTGGCTGCCCCATGCCTGTCAGTGCTCCTCCACCCTTCCATCCCGCAGGGGCCTTCACCTCCCTTCTCTGTCCAAGGCCCCGGCCTCCCTCACCCGGCCACATGGCTTCCCCTCCCCTGCCCAGGCCGCAACCGGGCAGGGAAGCTCTGACCTCTTTCACTGACAGAACCCAAGAAAGCTTCCCCCTGGGAGTTCTCTGCTTTTAACCCCCTGTGTTCTCAGAGGCATATCCACGTCCTCAGTGGCCACACCAGGTGCCAATATTCTAATCTGAGCACCTATTGGTTTGATCACAGCATCCCAAAAAACTCACTTCCTTTTCAAACCAGGACACAGGTTTACCTGGGGAATAACTGGTCATTAAAATCCTCTATTGCATCCAAGCAGTTCCAGTTTCTAACATTGAATTTCTAAGTAAAAGTGAGTGGTGATACTGTCAGATTTGAATAAAAAAACATGTTTACATCTTACAAAAGCAGTGACATGACTTTGGAATTTAAGAACTCCTTTAGAATTATTTTAAGCACTGAAATAATCCTGAAGTCCCTAAACTTTCAATGAAACAAAGGGCCTGAGCTGATGTGAAGGTGCAGGGCAGACCAGAGAGGTGCTACTGCCTTTGGGACACTGGCTAAGACTGTGACCAAAGGAAAAACCTGCATTCAGATTACTGAATAGTGGGATTTAGGTCCTAGTCTGTGGCTCATAATGGTGATGCAGCATAATTGATAAGGAGATTACTGGTTTTATGGTGAGTTGAAGAAAAAAATAATATTTTAATCACTTTAGGAGACTGCACATGCAACTTTTTAAAAAGGGTTTCTTTAAAAAGACAACCTTCTAATGGAAAAAACTCACCTTACTAGGATTTAAATCTAATTTGAATTATCTCTTAAGAGGGACATATGATGTTGAATGTTAGCTGAATGATGCTTGTATATTCTTTGTAGTGAGGTCTTGGTCTGCTGCATATGGAATACTTAGCTGAACCAAAAAGGGAAATAAGGGCAGAGAATAAGGAGCACAGGGGAAGAATGTGCTTTACATTATCAGGGGATTGCAAGTTCAGATAAATTAAGACACGCATTTTGTCCAAGAAGTCGGGTATGTAAGTTAAAAGCTTGCTCTAGGCAGTTTAACTTAGCCAGCACTTCCAACAGCTGATAACCTAAAGTGACACTGAACTTGGCAGACAAGGTCAAGACTTGCACAGGGATAAATTATTTCTTGATCAGTTGCTCAAGTATATGAGATGTAGTCCAGCATTCCTTCAGTATTTGATTCTGGGTGTTTGTTTTATCCCAGAACAAACATACTGATTGCAGACAGTGGAAGTAGAACAGTCTCTCTGTATATTTGAGCTTTTCTCTACCCAGGGGCGTAGTGATGCTACTGAGTTTGTGCTGTGCTGCTCTCTCCACTCACTTTCTTGACTCATCCGTTTTTAAAGCTGAAATGCATGGAGTAGGAAGTAGTGGTTTTGTTCAGTAACCGTGCAGTCAGGATTTTTGGCCAGGTTGTCTTTTTTCTGGCCTCATTGCCTTCATGTCTATGAGAAATTTCACGACCTTGGTGTGTGGACACACTATTCCAATAGCACAACTAGTTTTCAAGTGTTGTAAGTGGCTGCTTTGAGGCTGTCAGTGTTTAGAGACACAGTGGAGGCAACTTAGCTACAACGTCGCTATTTTTAATCCACCCTCTGTCTACTGAATCACCATACCTCCTGCTAAATCTGTCAGGGTCTGTGGGTGGTAAATGATGCTAGGGTGTAATTCCCTTTACTTGTGAGGAGCTACCCACATTCAGGAAATAAAATGCCATGGTGAGAACAGAACTCAGCTGTACCCTCCCCATGCTCGTTGTAGTGATTTCTTGTATAACAGAATTGGGCTGTTCTGAAGTCATAGCCCTTTTCTGGATTTGTAGCCCAGTGGACAGATTTTGTTGGTTTCTTCCACTAACTGAATGTTGTCAATGCCAAAAGTCCCACAGATATTATAATTTTCAGCTTAATACATTAAAATTTGCCTGTTATAAAAAAAAACCAGCAACATAATAAAAACCCTGGCCCAAAAATATTATGTGATACCTCTGGGAAAGTGACAGCTGAAGGGTCCCTTCTAGATATTCTGTTGAGTGACTTGCTGCGCTTAGAGATGCTTTTGCACATGCTACTTTGCCCATCTGTTCTCCCTGCTTCCTCAGATCCCCTTAGCAGACAGAGAAGCACAACTCAGAAGACTTCTTTTCTCTCTACAATTCAGAGATAAGAAATTATGTCAACTACAAGACACTATTTGGATGCAAAAAACTCTGAGCTGGCAGGTAAAAAAACCCCAGATAGTATCCCTGTGGTGTGTGAGTTACCCGAAGAATCCCAGTCCCCTTGGTTTAGCAGTGGTGACTGAATTACAGACCTGACATTTTTGGACAGCCATGTTTTTTATTTGCTTGCTCCTCTGTTGGACATTTAAAGGATATAATGCTCTGGTGAGAAATGGCTTAATTTATACCATTTGCTTTATCAGCATGGCCTTTAAGTCAATAATATGTTGTAAGACTCAAGCTCTTTGTGAGCTAAATCTCTGCTGACAGCACATGATTGATTCAATTTTGCAGATGGGACTCAACCTGTCTTATGCTTACCTGTTGTGTCTCAACCTGTCTTATGACTATTTGCACACAGACCTAGCCACTGACAACCCAAAAATGTTAATGTGGGTGAATGCTCACACATATGCTTTACATATATGTGAACACCCGCTCCTTTATGCATTGTTGGAAGAAAAAATATACTTGTACACAAGAATCCTGTTCTTTATACATGGGGAATGCAGGTTGCAAAGTTATGCAGCCAGAAATAGGAGCAGGAGTTTGAAATGTCAGCTTGTTAAAAAAAATGGAAAATTAATATTGAATGGTTGTATATTCAAGAGGGCTGAGCACAACAGGGATTTGTACTTGATTCATCTTCCTTCAGTAGGTCAGCACTTGTTGGGTCCAAATCTGAAGCTCCTTTCACCTGGAGACCTTCTGTTACCATACTCTCGTGGGATACCTGTCTGTCCCACAGCCCTAGGCCACTTGACACTAATTCCCAGTAATTGCTGTCAGTGTTGAAGGAAAAGCTGGTACTGAGTCAGAGAAGAGAGGGAATTGTTCTGCCATCCCTGGAAGTTTTACATTTAGCACCAGATGTGACACAAGGCTGCTGTGGCCTCCCCTGAGTGTTTTTTGAGTGTTACTTGGTTCAGTGAAGACCACAGAAGTCTGCATCAGAAGCAAAATGTCACAATTAAGTAGAGAAATTCAGTTTCCAAATTTTCATGGAACAATTTCTTATTGTAGAATATTCTGAGTTGGAAGGGGCCCACAAGGATCACAGAAGTCCAACTCCTGGCTCTGCACAGATTGTCTCATGGATAATCCATTTAGGATCATACTGTTGGAGATGCACTAAGCATTTGAAAGCATTTGAAAATAGAAAATTTAGCTCACTTTTCATTTTTCTCTAACTTAGTGCCAATTTAGAAATTGTTACTTTTGTTCAATAAACTTCAGTTGTAGCAGGCTAATGCCTACACAGCAGAACTTTTCTGCCCTCCTTGATCCTGTCTGTGACTTACAAAACTGAGCAGGGGAGTCCCTGGGTCTTTCTGAAGGCTAGATTATGACTCCAGTTTATTTGCACATCTGATGGCTTTAATTTCTCTTAGGTTCCAGAGTTTGTCCTCTAAGCATTAATTTTCCCATTTAATGAAAAATCTTTGCCTGGGGCTGAGCCCTGACACATGAAGTGGCATCTCAAGATCAAATGTTATTAATGTAAAAAAAAAAGCACTGAAGATCACTGATGTAATTTAAGGATTTATTTTCAGATGTGATTTATCCCAAATTTCTAGTAGAAGTCCATGGAAGTTGTGATTTTGTACCGTTTTTTGAAAGCAGATCCTGACATAAGACACCTCAATCATGCAGCACCATTAGTGAGGAAGGACTTAATGCCACTGTACTGAAATCTCTTTAAAATGTGACCGTCTGGCCAGTGTTGTGCAAAGGCAGCAAATACTAATTACAGAATGTTCTGACATCTCTGGACTTTTGACACAGCTGAATCTGACCCAATATGTTCACAAAATTGAAGTTGATGTATATTGAAAACTTCACAGCTCAGTAACACTTTGTTTTCTGAACTGCTTTACCTTTGTAATAAGTATATTAGACAAAAGGAGCATATTTTTAAAAGGCATTCAGTTCAAATTTGTATGAAAATTGTACTGTTGCTACAGGATTTGTTATGAACTGTTACATAAATAATCTGCTTTTAAACAGTTGCAGACATCTTTTCATGAAAATCCTTTCTTTAGGTTTTTTTTCTTGAAAAGCTGAGAAGCTTCAAGAACAAAATGTAAACAATGGTTATCTGCTGTTGTAGAATGCAACAAGTGCATCTGTGATTGGCCCATCTTAGATGTTTATAATTAATGACCAATCACAGCTTAGCCAGCTCGGCTCTTTGTCCAAGCCACAAACTTTTGTTATTCATTCTTTTCTATTCTTGGTTTAGCTAGCTTTCTGAGAAACTTTTTCTTCTATTCTTATAGTGTAGTTTTAATGTAATATATGTAATAAAATAATAAATCAAGCTTTCTGAAATACAGAATCAAATCTTCATCTCTTCTCTCATCTGAAAACCCCTGTGAACACTGTCACATTAAACAGCCTCTAAATACCTATTTATGCAATGTAGCAGTTGAAAAGTTAGCATGTATTTTAAGACTGACAGTAGCTTACTATGTTCAGCATCTTTGGCTTGTACAGCAGAACATTTTTCACTTAACAACATATTTGAAAAACCAAAGCAAATACCAAGAGACACACTATGCACACACACACAGGATTTAAAGTTCAATTCACATTATGAGTCAGCTGCAAGCAGAAAAATATTAAATCTGACAATTTCTTAGTAGATGTGCTCCTGTGCTTAAATGTTATAAAGGTTATTTGTCAACAGATAATGCTGTACATGCTATGACTTGAACGACCTAAGCCGAAAAGGTTTCTAAATGGATAAATGTTAAGAACTGGAACTACACAGTCTGATCCCCTTAGCCAAACCCATGAGAGGACTCCTTCAGCACTCTGTTCTGTTCTGCTTTACTCTGTCTGCAAAACTGCTCACAGACCTGGGGCCTGCTTAACTAGGGCAGTGTCTGCATCATCTTGCCCTGTTAACAGCAGTGCCTCTTAGTGTTGTCTCCCTGCTTTTCAATCCAGCATTTGACTCTGCATTATGAACCTCACTTATGGCCTCAGGATGAGGTCATGCGTCCCTTGCTACCAAAACTGATTGTATTCTGTGAGTGGTTTTACCTCTTGTTACACCATTAATGAATCTTGCTCCAACATCAAGCTTAACAGCAAAATTGCAGGTTTTTAGTAAGCAGTGAAATAATCTTGACAGTGCTCCAGGCTTGTATTTGTGGGATTTTTATGCAACGTGCTTCTGGAATGGAGTGGAATATTGTATTCTGCCTACTCATTCTTCTGTTCTTCATGTGAATATATACTCAAGTGTTTGCTGGAGGCAGTGATTTTTTCAATCAAACAGGTTATATTTATTTAAGTGTGAATCTCCTATCCACTCCACCCTCGCAGGTGACAGTTCCTAAGATTAATTATTCAGAATGAACACCTCTCCTTATTCATGAATATGTCTTCTGCATGTGCAGGAGGACATTCATTCTGTTCTGAAGTGGTCACCACTTCTGCTCAGAGATGCTGCCCCTGCTTTGGCCTCACCATGGGGATTCTCCAGGGACTGCTTGTGCCTCCAGGTACCCTTGGAACCAGTTGCCATACCATTGGATTTGTCTTGTTCTTAAGTTTGTACGGCCAGGACAAATAGCTGCTGTGTGAAAGGAAGGAAATGCCTGTCCCTGGTGTGCTCCAAAAGGGCTGATCCACTGCGATCCGACTGTGTGTGGGACTTGTCATGCAGGAGCAGCTGAGATGTCCCTGTGCACCTTGGTGCACTGGGAGACAGTGGTGAGAATCCAACCCATATCCTGCCCCACAGGATGAGTTTGTTTTCGGGGTGCAAAGCTGTGACTTCATATTTGAAATCCGGAGGAATAAGTAGCTGAAGTAATTGTTAGTAAATTGTGTTCCTATTCAATTTTGAAATGAATAGATGATTCTTTTCAGGGATGTGTTAGTGGTGTCAAGTGAGAAAACTCCTTGGGCAAAAGATCTGACTACTTAGAAATTAAAATGATGCAGAATAGATACAATATCTAGAAGATGATAGTTTTATGGTCATATGTCTGTGGTCTATGTGGTCTATGTCTTTGGTCATATGTCTGTGTAGGCTGAAGAAATTAGTGGAACTGGTTTCATTTTCTTAATGCCCTGTATGTGTTTTATACAACATTTGGTTTTATAAGCAATCATGCACACGTGCTTTCGGATTTCTCTGGTTCAGACTCTGGAAAGTTCTGACTTGTATAATTGGTCTAGAGTTATAAAGATTTAAATTGTGAAATATGTTAAATAAATAATATATTTCTTTAGAATCATCCTCAAAACTGAAGATTTAAGATTCTTGTTTTGTATGCTTCTTGAAGACTTTCTAAATCCCTGTCTTCTCAATCTCCTGGAAGGAGGTTGTGCTCACTTGTAGCTTACAGTTTGTCCTCCTTGTACTACGTACAATCCTTTGAGATGCAGAGGCCATAGGTAATCAATCCTGCATTCATTTTTCAACAAAAGAATTAATCTGACTGATATTCAGTAGAATTTTGCCTTGGGAGAGAAGTGCAGAAATATTATGAACCACGCACTTAGGCTTCCACATTTTTAACCTGTTAACCCTTGTGCATCCATCTAATGTGTTCAGATGTCTAAGACTAAAGCTTTCTGTGAAAAAAAGAAGGTCAGAAAAGGAAACATTGACCATATATACTCCCCCTTTCCTCTGCAGTGCATTGAGCAAGAGTGCAATGTGGCAACATTTTTATTGTTTTATTTATGCTTTTTCCATTTATTCTCATTGAAAAAAAACCTATAGAATTGTGAGTTATTGTGACCTGAGCCTTTTGTTTCATTCTGGTAAGAGTAAGTTTTGAGATCACAATCATATTCCATAGGTGAGATCTCAGCAGAAGAGGTGGAATTCTGCCATCATTTGTCACTGCATCTGTTGTATTGCAGGTCTTGTCTTTGGAATCTTGATCCTGGTTGCACCAGGAGAGGGTGCAACCTTCTCACTGTGTGATTTGGAAGACCAATTTGATTTTGGGTCCTGACTGGGTCATTGGGAATGTGTTCTTCCTTCCCTTAGTTATGAACTCTGTAGCTTCCATCTGCCGCCATGTACAGTGGGATAGGGTAGTTGATCCAGAAGATCCAGAGGAAGATGTAGTGTGCTTTGGCCATGTCTTCAGGTCATAGAAGAAGCCTTTAACTGTGGAAAGAGGTTTTCTAGTTACAGAAGCCATGTGGATATTGAATTAGGAATCCAGAAGACGCTTCAGACTGTAACAGGCTACTGATCACTTGCCTTTGATTGGAAGCAATCTTCACGACGTAAAAATTCTGTAGAATATTTTCTTTTTCAAGGATACTCTTTTCCCTTGGAAAGACCTGGGAGTTGAGATAGCCCAGTGAAAGTTTCATCTCTGTATTTGAAATGACAGATGTAGAAGGTTGAAGATGAGTTGTGTTTCATAGGAGATATAAGACTGGTGTTCACGCATGTTTAACTTCTTTTGTTGTGCAGGAGAGAGTGGAAACTTATCAAACTACACCAGAGAGGTGTTTTCAAAGCAGAAGACTATGACTGTCTGTTCTGGTCCTGTGTGAATGTCTGAGAGGAATGTTTTAACTCAGGGTAGCTGCAAGCTGAGTGCTCCACTTTAAGTCTCATGTTTGACTCATCAACACTTCACAGCTGTCTGTAAGAAATTCCACTGCCTGGTCTAGTCTAAAGGATCTCTTTTTTCTTTGCCATTTGTCCATCAACATCCAAGTCTGGTGTTATGCAGGCACACATTTTAAAGGGGAGTTCATTTTCAGACACTTACAAATCTTATTAGTCAGTCTGGGGCTGACCGGATAGAAAGCAGCTTGGGAGAGAGGGAGCTTGGGGTCCTTGTGGACAAGAAGGTGACCATGAGCCAGCAGTGTGCCCTTGCAGCAAAGGCAGCTAACAGCATTCTGGGCTGTACTGGGAAGAGAGAAGCACTGGAGCTTTTTTCCTGTGAGGAGAGACCCGGAGAGCTGAGACTGTCCAGCCTGGAGGAGAGAAAGCTCAGGGAAGCTCTTACTGATGTGTAAAACTAACCTAAATGGGGAGGACAAAGAAGACAGAGCCAGGCTTTTAGTGGTGCCCAGTGGCAGCACAGGAGGTAAAAGGCATAAACTGAAATACAGGAGGTTTCCTCTGAACATCTGGAAACAGTTTTTCATTGTGAGGGTGACCAAGCACTTGTTTCCCAGAGAGGTGGTGGAGTCTCCAGCTGAGGAGATTTTTAAAGCCTTACTGGACACAGTCCTGGGGAGCCTGGTCTACCTGCTTCTGGTTGAGCTGGGGCTGTGGACTAGATGATCAAAAGGCCCCTTCCAGCCTCAGCAGTTCTACTGTTCTGTGATATACCACATATGGACACACATCAGAGGAAGCCTCCCTGTCAGACTTGTCCGTTAGTCCTGTCAGGTAAACGGGAAGTGTAGGAGACACACTCCGTTGTACAGACATTGTAAAGTTATGGTATGACTCAATGTAATGTGCAGGTTGTATCCAAAGTACATGGACTTATGTGGCAAGGCTGTGGTGTACTCAAAACATAAAGAAGCAGATGAAGATCTCAGACTTGCTATTTGGAATTTTAATGGCATCCAGCAAGGTTTGTGTACACAGATAAAGACATTTTTGCTCATGTTCCAGAACCTGGCTAATTCCAGCCTGGAATTGTGGCCTAAGAAATACTTAATTTTGGCCGAATGTAACTACCCTTTTCCCCCTTTCATATCTGTTCTAGCTTTAGTCCAGATAAATGGACCACTTGCTCAGGGTACAACAATTTAGCAACCCTTTCAATACAGAGTTAAAGATCAATAGTGCAATGTAAGTGAAGAAAATGACAGAAAATGAAAACTATAAAGACATTAGGCACGGCAGTGCTATTGTGGTTTGCTGTTACTGTTACCATCCTTGTTATTGCTCTTATGAGTGACATAGTTGTTTTTAGCATAGCCTGGCTACCATCCTCAACAGAAATTAGGAAGTTCATTGCACTGGTGTCTTGATGAACACACAATGTTACCGTATGCTGCCTTGGCTCAAGCAGGACCAAACTGCCAAAGCACAGCTTGTCTTCTGTGTCCTTGTGTTGCTGCTTCCGTGGTAGGAACAGATGGCATAGCAGGAGTGTTCCCAGCTTGGGTAAAACAAGATGCAGGTCAAATGAACTGTCTCTCATTGGAATATGCTGGTTATTACAGTTAGGTGTTGTCTAGAAATCAGACCTAGATGTAATTCTCCATTCCACAGAATATATCAAGCATCTCTCAAATATGGCAAGTGCATACTGCACAGAAATAAAAATTTTCAGAAGTTGCAAAGTGACTGATTTCACAGCCATATGTGCATTTTGAGGCATTTCTTCCCCTATCTGATTCTGAACATTTTCGTTGTGTAGCAATGAAATAGCTGATCTGTTGGCAGCATCTCATAGTTGATTACATAAAAGCCAGAATGGCCTTGAAACTTTGAATCTGGACAGAGGGATGAAGAATATTTTAAACTCATGATTCAGTGACCTTAGTTCAACAGTGACAAGAGATTCCTGCCATCTAAGTAGACAATTAAATGAACTCACGCATGTAAAATGGATTTTCCGGTTGCTCAGATGTCTGTGTCCCTCATGGTCTCCTCATGACCTTTCATGATCTCACCAGAGGTGCCAGTTTCGGATGAGATTGTGGAAGTTGAACTGTGCTTGGTTGTAAACTTTTACTCCATGGGATCAGAGCGTGCTACTGGGGCAGTGGGAGAAATTTGCAATCACCCTCTGCTAAGGGTTCTGTTACTCTACTTCATAGCATTTTACATCCATGCCAAAGGGAAAAGAATTTTTTTGCTTTTTAAACTGTACTGAGTGATGTTTGCTCACTGTTTTTTGGCCTTGTGTGTATGCTGTTAGTGGTAGGCTAATTTGTGGTGGCATGTGATTGCTTGTTGTATCATTTCTGAAACTGGGGAGGGAAAATGCTAGGAACAGATCTGCAAAGTGATTGTACCTCACTTTCTCCTTGATTGCTTTATCATTAGATTGATTTACATTCTCTTCTTTGTTCTAGCATGCATTTCTTGGCCTCTTAATTTTCAGCATAAAATGTAAATAGTTACTCACTGATCCACATGTATATGAAAAGGTGAAAGAGGTCAGTGAAGAGTGTAATGATGAGAGGGAGAGGAAAAGTACTTTTGAAAATATGTTTCTAGTTTCATTATGTTTGGTCCTGGTTCAAACTATAAAATCTTTGCAAATTTATAACTCCTGTAACAAGGTTAGGTTATATTCCCAATCAATTTGATCTTCTGGCCAGTACACCATTAAGCAGGCATTTTCTAGTTCATAACTGCAGGCAAGACAATACAGCAAACTTTGTGAGGAAGGCCTTGTGTGACTGCGAGATCATCTGTTTTTTATAATTATCTTAGTTGATATAATTGATCTAGCAAAATATATTTCTTTTCCTGACAAATGTTGCCTTGATGTATCCTGGAGGCAATCACAGGTACAACAGTATTACTGCTGCTTTGAAAGTCATAGCTGAATGTGTCAGTGGGAATCAAAGTGAAAGGTGCAATAGAAATGTTATGAATTATTATTAAGATACATGAGAAAGTTCTGCAGGGAAGAACTGGAACATCTTGGACAATGGTCTGCAGTCAGCCAGCTGGGAAGGCTGAAGATAGAATGTTAATAGAAATGTTGTTTTTAAAAATCACCATGACATCAACATTTATATCAAGTGTCTTGTGCTGGAGCTGCTTATATAAGTGAGATTATATTAGGTGTGATGAACCGATGTGTAGTCGAGAGGGAGGGGTTGTGCTCTGTTGGGGAAGGTGGAGTTGGCAGGGAGGCTTGTAGCTAAAGCTGCTTCAGTTGGAATCCTTGGTTTTGGTGCCTTGTAACTTTGTTACAAGCATTTAAACGAAATATTCCATTCTTGTTTTATCTCTGGATTAATAGCTTCAGATTCCAGGAAATATTAGATTTTTTAAATACCTAATTGTGCCCAGTGTGTTCTTCCTTGGGTTGCCTGTGCAGGGTTATTTTGGATATGAGAATGAAAGCTTCAACTGATGAGTGCTACTGGTGTGAGTTCCAGTAGCATATTTGTGTCAGTTAAGGGAAAGAAAAGGCCAGTACTGAGTCCCCTAGCATGCACAAGAAGCATCTTGAGGGGGTATGGTAAGTACCATACCTCAGAGAAATCAGTCTGGTATTTCCCTCCATTAGTAGGAAGAGAAAGGGAAGTGTCACTGTTCCAGACCAAGTAAACTGAAATGTGAGTTTCTCTAACTGTGAAGTAAAGCCCCTCTGGCAAAATTTCTTGGTTAGAAGGGTGATAGTTAAGAAATACCAACATAAAAAATCTTTATGTGGTATCTTCTAAAAAAATGACATAAGCAATTCATAAGTAGTTCAGGGACTAGAAAAAGTGATTAATATTTCACTAAATGTACTCTTGAAGATACTGGTTACAAACATACTGTATCCTTTTTTTATCCTTTAGGCAAAATATGCTTTAAGGCAGATTTCTTCTGAAGAGCCATGGCAAGAATAGGATATAAAGCCCAGGTGCTACTCTGTAGAAGTGTACTTTTAATATTAGCTATTTTTATGACATTTTGAAGGTCAGCTGTCTAGGGAATATGATAAGGTTATGCAAGATGTTCAGAGGTCTGAGAAAACTCTGGTTCTGGAGAGCTCTGGTTTCATCCCCCTTCTCGCCAAGGCAACCGTGGCATATATAAATCCTGTATTCACACAGAGGAAAGAAGCTGCATGTTTCCTTTGCAAAATCCATTTTAAAAGTTTGTGTCTAGATAATGAGAATTTCGTACTATTCTACTACCCTTCTGTATTTATATATTAATATCTGCTTGCAAAGGGCTGGCTCTCTTGAGTAGCCTGAATTGCTTCTGCCACTCACCGTGGCTGAAGAGCTGCTGCAATTTTACATTAAGCAACTGTTAATCAAGGTTGTTCTCATCCTAGTCAGATTTTTGTCCTTCCTCTTAATACTTGCATATTGAAAGGAGGCTGTTATGCCATAAATTATATCTTTTCACAGAACCTTACACTGAAATAGAATTTCGTCTTAAGGCAAAGTCATTGCTTCTTGGAATTCAATTTCTCAGCTATAATTATTTTCATTAATTTCTCTGTCACTGTCAATAGCTTTTCCTTCTCTACAAAGACATCAGAGGCTCCCTCTCATGGCTGCATTAATTTCATTTGGATTTTGGTTTGTTTTTTTTTTTTTTAAAGCTGAAAAAAGCAGAGCACTTCCTAAAATTGAAAGCCCAAACCAAAAGAAACAGTAGTAATAATAATAACAATAATAACAACAATAATAATAATAATAATAATAATAATAATAATAATAATAATAACAGCTGTTGTACAGAAGCAGCAATGTAGATTCATAGCGAAGAGGGAAAAGGGAATTTTTTGCAGGCA
Organism: Setophaga petechia; assembly: GCA_024362935.1. Classification (NCBI taxonomy): domain Eukaryota; kingdom Metazoa; phylum Chordata; class Aves; order Passeriformes; family Parulidae; genus Setophaga; species Setophaga petechia. The sequence goes on along the minus strand of JANCRA010000055.1, from coordinate 3,830,246 downwards.
AAGCCGAAGCATATTTGCAGCACCATATGAGCTTTAACACATTCATACACCATTGCTAATGAACGGGTTCTCAGGTGGGAATGGGATTCATATTTCTACTGAGTGAAAATTAGACCCATTATCTCAGAGTGGGAAACTACTTCGATTTTTTACTTATTTTTAATAGAATTGTAATGCACAGAGGTTTTTTTGAAATAATGATGGGGTCTGTTGCTCTCAAAAATACATCACTCAATTCCCATTAGTAATTTGTTTTATGTTTATTTTCCTCCCAGGCCTTTCAAGCATATGTAAAATAATTCACCAGTTGGGTTGTACTGTTTGTTAGGAATCCATCTGGTAAATAGTGTGGCTGCAGGAAGTTGAAGCCGAAGCGTTTTTTCTTATGGGCAAAGAGAGTGCAGTGGCTGCTGCTGCAGCTCAGTTGCCACATGCTACCTGTGCAAAGGGGATGGGACAGACACCAGCTCCAGGCTAGTGTCAGCCAGCCCTAGAAGTGGCACTGACGCTCCCAGCTGCCAAAGCAAGGACTGATTTTAAGTAGTGCCCATCCCATTTGTACACTGGGAGTTTGTGCTGTCCAGTTCATTCATTTTCTATAGGTCATGAGTAAGCTGCACTCCCTCTTTGTGCTGTTCTGCCTCTCCCCTTTCGCTCTAAAAGCTGCCCACAAACATAGCAGCCATAATGCACAACCAAAGCCCTTTAAAGGGCCCAATGGGTTATAAAACTGTCAAATTTTTCATAAAAGAATCTACAACAAAAAATCACAACTAAAGTACAGAGAGGTTTGTGAGTTATAACTGGATATTTATACAGTCGTGATTCCTGTGAGGATTTCACAGTTTTGCTGGAGTTTGTAATGGTAGATGAGACAGCTTAAAACACTTCAGGGCCTTTCTCCCCAAAGAGAAAATGCATCACACAATGTCATTACCAAAAAGAATATAACTCTTCATTGCCATTATAAATCACACAAAAACAATTTCCTCCTTCATTTGGGTACATTGGGTTTCAAAAGTAAGTGTAACCCTGTGGGTTTTTGGCACCACAAGTTTCCGTGATTACTGATTAAATGAATTGCAAAAAACAAAAATGCTGAACTCATCCCAATTTGGAGTATCTGTTCTTGTATTTTTTCCATACCATATAAAACAGCTGATAACGCTGAGAGAGCATCCCTTGCCTCCTGAGAGAAAGATGACATGTTTCAGCCAGAATTGTGTACAGAAACTTTGAGAAGTAGCAGTTTCCTCAATTTTTCCATGGGATACTGTTATTTTACCTCAGTCTTCACTCAGTTTCCAGTTAGACTTATGTGTGTGGTGTACTGTGTAAAATTGTATCTATGTCATATAAATACGCTGAGTTTTAAAACGCACAAGGACATATATATATATATATATATATACAGGCTTTCCATTAAGATAGTGAAAAATTAAAACAATACAGAGTTATCATTCCCATATCCATGCCTAGTTTCATCAGGTTGCTTATCAGGCACAAGATGCTGCATTTTATGAGAGCAGAAGGTGTTAATGCTTGAAGGACAGGGCTGCTTTGCGAGTGGGAGAGAACTTTAGGTGAAGCCATACATGATATCTCAGTGAAGGAACTTGCAAGTACCTATGGAGGTCACTCCTGCTTGATGTATGATGATTGATATGTCTTTGGTGAGCAGCATGTGGGTTACCAAGTGGCTTGAATCAGAAATCAGGAGCAGAGAGACTTCTTTTTATCCCAGGAAGAAGTATTTCTTAACAATAAGCCTGGTCAGATCACTGGAAGGCTCTCTGCTTATAGGTACAGCAACATATTCACAGAAAATTAATGACATATGAGAAAGGTGGCTTTTTCCAGGAGCAAATAGTTAAAAGATCAACATTTTCAGTCCAAGGTTAGGACAGACTGTGTCTGAGACCACCAAGTGTGGAAAGATGCTTTCTTGTCTGTGGATTTTATTGCCAAAACTCAAAAGACCTCATGGAGAACAATCCTCAAAGAGGAAAGCAGCTTGGTCTGGCAAGAATAAATAAATTAAATGAACTTTTGAGGTGGGATTTAAAAGACAGCTGGACTTGAAAGGGGAAAAATGGGGAAATCGGAAGGTGTCATAAAAAGATAAATTCAAGCTTGAGAAAAAACAAAGCAACCAAAACTATATCCTGGGTAGAATGTGGAAGAAAATTAGGACACAGAAAAAATGGAGACTAGGGACGTATGTTGAGGGAGGACAGGCTGAGTGGCTTGATTTTCAGAAGGAAAAGAAAGGAAAACAGTGAAGGGAACTGGGGCTGTGTTCTCACTGACCAGGGCACAGTCCCACGGGGCCTCAGCAGAGCTGAGGGCTGGTGATGGGGTCCCGGAACAGCCCCAGAAGCAGAGAGGGGACAAGCCCAGTAAGAGCAGCAGAATATGCTGATGGGTCCAGCATTGGTTCAAGGTTCACCCAGAAGATGGGACTGGAGACAGGCATAGCTGCAGCATAGCCCAGACATGGTCTGGGAGCCCAGAGCTGAGCTACCTGGAACTCCTGGCCATGGGCAGAGGATGTGAGTAGGGCTTCCAGGTGGGGCCAGTCAGTGCCCTCAGGGAGGGTACAATCTTTTTTTTAATACAGCTGATTTTGATACAGCTAATACCATTATTACTGGGAATAATGGCAGAGAACTTACTGAAAATATCAGAGACATGGGATTTAAGGCAGTTCTAGAAAGGCAGTTTTGGCACTGGATCAAATAATGTTGGGTGACTTCCATCAATCAGAACGGAAAGGAAGAAAGGAAAATATTTTAATAGAAGTGTTTGGAAGGGAGCACCCAGCAGAGCCACAGAAGAAAGCTAAGTAAGGATAGAGGACATACAGAAACAAAGGGGCATTATTGTCCTTAGGAGGACAGTAAGATGGGTAGTGACGAAGAGAAAAGGATCATCATAAGGTGGTGGTCAGGGAATTGGTGCAAGGACCATATCAATATTCTTTTTCCACCAGCATTATCAACAACCAAACTCAGAATTTTATTGTGAAACTGGTTTTGAGTTATTGGAGGAAAAAAAATAGCTATGTATTTCATGTGTAGCAGAGACAAGTAGTCTTGCCTAATCCAGCAAGGCCTCCAAAAATTTTGTAAGAATTGGGTGGTGAGGCACTGGCACAGGTTTCCCGGAGAAGCTGTGGATGCCCCGTCTCTGGAAGTATTCAAGGCCTGGTTGGAGAGGCCTCTAAGCAACCTGCTCTAGTGGAAGGGTGTCCCTGCCCATGGTACAGGGACTGGAACTAAATTGTTTTTAAAATTCCTTCCACCCCAAACCATTTTATGATTCTATAATTTCTGACCTTCCTAAAGCAGTTATCTCTGGTCTCAAACAAGATTCAAGATAATGTCAGATCATGTAAAATAAAAATCTTTCAAGGTGGTCAGAAACTGAAAGTGGAAGTATATTTCGGCATATTCAGCTTACTTTTAGCCATTATGTTGTATGACACACTGACTAAGCACTGACTAAGTGGGGTTTGGCTTTCTGCCCACCACAGTGTCATTAGCCTGTGCTGTTTATGACCTCTGTTTGTCTCAATGCCCCTCATAGATACTGGTAATCTGTAAGTCTGGTTCTACGAATTAGAAAATCATATGTAATCATTAGATTACGACTGGCATGTTGTAGTCACAATAGCTGCTGGAAGGCCATGCCTGCTTAATAAGCTGCTCAATTAACTCAGTTATTTGGGGTACGTTTGTAGGAAGAGGTTGTAAATGTAAAGTGTAGATATAATAATTAGGAAGAATAAGATTGTCTAAATAACCCAACTGCTCTTGCAAGTCAGGAAGCTTGATGTGCTGCTCCTGTCAGGGAGGCTGCAATTCCCCACATGCTGGAAGGCGGGCTCAGAAAAGCTGTGCATGGAAAGAAATGGCTGAGCCAAATGTTTTGTAAAAACAAAGTAAGATTTGAAGAGAGATCCTGAATTAAATCAGGCAACCTATTATGTGTGGCTGGAGTCTGCTGTAAGGAAGGAGCCAGACTCCAGCATTTATTTAAGTCTGCTTACTATATAATTTAGGGTAGTGAGGTGAACTAAGGATGAAGCATTAGCTTCAGCATAGAATTTTTATTCTGATCACTGGAGCTTAAAGTTATTAAAAGAACAAATACAATTATGATGTCCTAGGGGACTGGCACACATATAAATCTGGATATGCTGCTTGTTTCTCACAAAGTATATGTATGGATCTGTATGCTGCCTGCTCCTTATTTTAACTAGGTTTGCTGCAGCTGCTGTTCTGAAAAGAACTATCTAACAGTCTGGGAAAAGAGAGGCTGCAGAAATCCTCGAATGAATATCTGTTAAGAAAAGTCTCAAATAAATTCCTTGTGTATATGGTTAAAACTCCTGTCTCTTGAATAAGAACAAAGAACTATCCCTTCACTAGCTCTAGATTTTTTCCTAGTTCCCAGTTAATCAACTTACAGTACCATAACAATTGCATAACAGCTTATTCTTCCTCTGTTTCTTCAAAATGATGAGAACCTATTTTCATGAAAAGTAGGGACATAAATGCTTTATGAAGGACAAAAGCCCATAATCTTTACATTTAACTAGCATATGTGATTTTCAGATTGGCTTTTATGAAAATATTTTAAGCATCAGGTGGTTTAGCAATACCTATTATCCATACACAAGAATACCCTAACTCTCAATCTTTTAGCTGACTAATAATGATGTGTATACATTATATAAATTGTACAAGACTTGATCTGACCGTCTTGACTTCAGTGTTTGTGGATATTCTCAGTTCAGCTGAAGAAAGAACAGAGACAATTTCTCCCAGGCTGAGCCTGGGAATCTTAGATGAAAGAATTCAAACAATTATTATCTCTCTTTCTGTAACCATTGTTTATAGTTTTGGTTCTCCACAGTGTGCTATTCATAGTCACTGATAATGTGAGATGTTTCTACCTTGAGACCAATCAGGTCCCACTTAGCGAGTGAGACTATAAAGTTTGCAACTTCTTGCTAAATAAAAAAATATATTATTCTTTTGCCTTCTGAAATACAAAAGGGTAGGACATTAACCTTTGAGGAGACTCTCACAATGTGTCGCCAGCCTCCAAAGCTGTCCTGTGAGGCACTGCCCATCTCTGTTGCCTGTAACTGAGGCTCTCTCCCTCTCTTCCCTCTTGTCCCTCTCCAGTTCCATGTTTTAACTTTCTAGGAACCCTATTGGGCTTCTTCTTGTGTTCCCATCTCCGCCTCGCTGACCTGCTAGTAGTATTACCATACAAACTGTCCAAAAGCTGTCAGTCACCTTCCAGGCTAACATATTTTCGTGTGTCCCTACGTCCCAGTTTTGTACCTTTGCCAAGTATCTCCTGCTGTTCCTGATCCAGTTCCTTTGGTTTCACTTCCGTCCTCAGCTTCCTCCTCTTCTGCCTAAGTTCACTGCCATAGAACTGAAATGAAGCCACTTCCAGTATCTCCCTAAGACACTATCTGTAATATTCACAGATTAAGGGAAAAAAAGGAAGAAAACCACAGGATCTGGCAATCAGGGACTTGGTTCTCTCACTTCAGAAATTTGAGATTTTAGAGTTGTTTTAAGGCAGTGAGGTTAAAAATATTGGAGGTATGATATAAAATAAAGCATAGCTATATTAAAAGAAAGCTTGTGCCAGAATAATCTGTTACTCTCCTGAGAAAACAGCTGGTTTCCCAAGGATGAAAAATTTAGCAGATATTGTCCACCTTGACTTTTGTAAACAGCCACTAGGGAAAGTATTTGTGAAGATTTGGGTTCACAGAAGAATTGGAGAATTGACAGAAAACTCACTAGAGGGTAAACAGATTGCATTGAAAGGGGAAGTACTGGACCAGAGGAGACTTTGTACACCAGTGATTTTTTGGTGATGTCACAAAAATTGAGTGTGCCAGTGGAATTTGTCATTGACATTTTTCTGGAATTTTTTTAGGGGGTTTAACATGGCGACTGTGGAGCTATGCAGCATTTTAATTATAAATGTTTCCATCTTGTTCACTGGCTCTTCTGTGACTTTGCTCTGAGTTGCTTGTTCTGATTCTGTGAGCAGCCTCCCATCACCTTCTATCACCTGGGAGTTCCTTGGAAGGATTTCATGAGGAAAATGGGCACATGAGGGTTAAGTGTAACACCATTATGAATCAAAAAAAAGAGAAGAAAAATGCATCTGCTTTATCTTAACCTCCCACTGATTTTTCCAGTCTTCTCAGTGTGGACAGAACAACTCACAGGACAGAGCATTTTAAAGTAAAGTAAAGTATTTTAAGTTAAAAGTGTTTGGATGTGATGACAATACTTCATTGCTAGTGCCCAGCCAGACTCCTGCTACCCTTCTGTACAATTTTGGGATTTATCACATATTTGGAAAAGAGCAAGATGATTATGTTCCATTTTTCTTCAGAAAATGCATTCTCATGAAGAGAACTGGAGTAAAGCCTGTGGTTTATGCTAACAGTACTAGTAGAGCACAGAAGACATACAGGAACTTTTCAATATAAAAGAAAATCAGTTCTCCTTAGGTTCAGATTAGGACCAAAATCAATAAGGGTATTATTTTTTTTCTCAATGGATATTATCTACTTACTTTCTAAAAACTTTACTTAGAATAAAATAGAAATGCTTTGCAGGGTGATCTGAAGCAATTGTTGGATTGCAGTGCCAGTTCTCGTGTGGCAAATACCTGGTGAACCCACTAAGCCACCTTGTCTTCTTTTACGTCTCCTAGACCTGTAGGTAAATAATATCCCAGCTGTGCAAGGCTAAGTGAATAAGTATCAGCAAGGAAAACATATGCAGAGGAAAAGATTAATAAAAAACGGATGGCTGTAATGAGGTCCCCATTTAAGAGCAAAGGCCATGGTTTCATGGGTAGGTACGTATAGGGAAAATCACTGTATGGCATAAGAGCTGTCAGAGTACCCAGAAGCGTCAGAGGATAGTGATAAGGAATCATTGCAAAAGCTGGAAACAGTGTCTGTCAGCTCTCCTGTTTTAGTATGTACCAGTTTTCTAAATTCCCTGTCTCTCAGTCTTCTCTAGTGTGCACTTCATTAAAAGTTTAATACTACAATATTCACACATTAATCCTGATTGTCCCCATACCCAGCTTGGCCTGGTTTTGGGAAAGTATAAAATTGATTTATATAGCACAGCTGAAAAGCAAATAAATTGCTGGATTACCATATTGTGGTATACAGTAAAAATACAGTGTTATCTAGGGAAGCCTGTAGCTGTTGAAAGCATAAATATCAACACCCCAACTCATACCCTTGAGTATTTGATTCCTGCATCTTACAGAAACAAGGATCTCTGCAGAACAGTGTGACATTTCATCCCTTTGGGTTTGCTATGATGAATAATATTATATGCTATTGATCTAGAAGAAGTATTACTATAGTAACTAGCTGATGATTAATTTTTTATGTTTTGGTTTTTTTTGTATATTTCCTAAGTGTTGCCTGTCTAGACTAAGATTGTTTAAACTAACTCATGGTAATTAATTTTTTCCAGAGTGCTAAGTATATAGGACAGATAAACAACAATACTTAGATACTGCTTTTTGAAAAACACAGCAGGCCCATAACATGCTTGAAATTATGGGTATATTGTTTTATTTGTCACATTTTTATTAGTAGCTTTCTGTGCTGTTATTGATCCAGTTTAGTGACCTAAGGCTGGTTTCCCACATTAACAGTATTGCAACTCTAATGAGATCCTATGACACTTAATATATAGAATGTTACATTTGAGGATGGAAACAGAAATGGGGTTGGTTGGTTTAAATACAAGTAATAAGCTCACTTTTTCATTTAAATCAGTAAAAAGAAAATCTTGGCATAAGTGATGTATTAATATTTTATAGTCTGGATTTGTACATATTTAATTCCTTATAATGATGCTTATGGGTCACCATCCAAAAGCACACATTGGCAAATATCATCTTTATTACAGTGCCTTATCAGCAAAATGAATAGGAGGATGTGTTAGGTATTTGCCCATTTACTGAAGCATATAGAGAACTTTTACTGCATTCTTGTTTTGTTATGATAAAAGGTGGTGTTTGATTACTTTTTAAAACTGAATTGTTTAAAAAATTAGTCATCCTTGTCAAAACATGTTTACAATTTTTTATAGGTAGAAATTAGAATAAGTAAATGAAATAGAAACTAGAATAAAATAGATAGAAATTAGAATTCATAGATATTCAAGGTTTCTATAAGAAAAGTGGAACTACCATTTCCAAGAAGAACCACTTTAAAGTAGTTTAAATTACCTTAAGGATAATACATATGCACACAGATATCTTATCTAAGCACATTTTGTATTTTAAATTAACTTGGACACATGAAATACTATTGGAAATTGAAGAAGTCATTTATTCTCACATGCTTCTTTTTTACAGATTTATAAAACCTTTCTGGTTTTATACCTTTTTTCATTTCTTGTGGAGTTTGCAGCTTGAATAAAACTAGTCATTACACTGAATTAACTGGATAAATGGAGATTCAGAAAATATTCACTCTATATTTGCAGAAAGCTGACCAAACCTTGTCTTCAGGCTTTTAATTATTTCTGCCTAATACTTGATTTGAGCTCACCCCAATCTAGGCCTCAGAGTACCAGTTTAATAATTTTCAATGGCTTTGTTGGAAAAATAAATATCCAGTTTAAGAGTTTAGGAGCTGGTAGAAAGTTGTGGGATTTATTGTGTGGTAAGTGGGGTTTTATTCACCCTGAATCATATCCCATGATAGCCATGGTAACTTTCTGTAACAAAAACACAGAAGATGTGAGTCTGTGAGCAGAACCAGCAGTACATTTGTTTTCTGCCTCTTGTTTTTCATTTAAGTGATGGCAAGTTCAGAGGATCACAGAGCAGCATATGACATTTCATAAGGGTTCATAAATTATGCAGTCAGACTTGTTACTCCCAGGCTTTTGTAATCCAACAAGTGCTTCTTGCATTATAAATGAAATGGCTTATTTACAAAGATGGCACAGCTATATTAAGTGTGAGAAGTTGTGATTAAAGGGATAAGCCTGTGCTGTTTAAGATATTAATTAGAAGAAATTCTTTCTCCAAAAGAAACAAATGCTTTTTTTTCAGTTTGCTGTGGGTTTACTGAAGTGCTTTGCGGATTGTATTCTGAACCACCTTCTTTTTCCAGCAATTTTAAATGGTTTTTCCATGTGTATTAGCCTAATGTCAAGGCAATAAAAGAATCCTGCATCAAGGTTCACATCCAAAATTTAAACTGGTGAGGGTTTCTATGGGTAGGAAATACAGCTTGTTCCCTGCTGCCCGACACTGGTCAGGCACCAGCTGGGATGTGCTGTCAGCTGTGAGTGTTGAATGGTAATTGGAATAACTAATTGGAGGCGTGACCCCTGAAAGAAAGATGCTGTTATTACATCTGCAGTCATCTATGCAGAGCCTATGAACCTGCCCTGCTGACATTGCATCTTGTGCTTCTTTCTCCCTGGTGGTATTCCCAGGCAGAAGCAGTTCCTGGATGGCTCCTAAAAGATCCATTTTGTCCTCTGAGGACACTTTACCTTGCTTGTGGCTCCTCACATTCCATCCCCTGTACCCTCTCTGGAGAGAAAAGCAATTCTTGGTCTTTCTAGGGAGATGACAGTTTGTTTTAGCACAAAAATGCCCAGAGACTTGTCATACTTGAGTAGGGATTTTAAGGTTGAGGTGATCATTGCCCTTAGGAGCATCTTTGAGTGACTGCTCCTTTCCAAGGGCCTATTGAGAAGAGGAGAAAGAGAGGTGGGCATAGTGGTGGGCAAGATTTGGGATCACAGTGGTCTTCTAGGAGAGTGCAAGGGCAGGTCAGGTGTTGGCTGACAGTGGGTTGTGGTGAAGGAGGATGGAGAATACAGGTGGGAGGTTGGGGTTGTGGGAGAAGATGAAAGATCAGAAAAATTAGGAACTGCAAATGAGTGAACCTGCAAATGAGTGAACCTTTCAGCCTTTTGAATGACCAATTGCCTCTCTTGGAGTCTGCTGCCCTTCATGCAGGGATTCATTTTTTACTGCAGATGGGTCAATTTGGTGCTCAGGAGCTGCATTACACACTGATTTTCTTTTTTTCTCCTGTGATGCTCTTGTGTTATAAGAAGGATGTTGTGTTGTAAGTAGCTTAATGGTGTTTTTGATTTGATAGATCAGCTTGTTACTTAAGCAAAATACCTGTCCTTGGAGGTCTTTTTTGCTCTTCTGTTTCTCCTAAAAAGTAATTTGAGCTTCTCTGTGTCTTCCAGTGGCTTGTGAGTCTGCCCTGGGTAAGGCTTAGCCCAGTGAGGAGGGATATGCAGCCATGCTGGGAGCTGGGAATGTGTTCTGCAAGGGTAGCAAGGGAGGCTGTGATTCACATCCTGAACAGGGCAGGGCTTTGCAAAGCTCCTGAAGTCTCAGGGAAGCTTAAGCATTACTGACCTTTCAGGGATTAAGGAGAGTTAGATTTTAGCAGGCATTTCACTAATGAAATCATGGCTTTGTAATTAATTTTCACTTCCAAGTCTAGATGCTAATCGAAGCACATCCTTCCTTTTCTTGTTCCTAGTTCAATAGTTCAATTAACATCAGCAGCAGCAAGGAAGCATAAACAGCCAAAGGCACACAGTGCTGTGACTGCATGGCTTTCACAGAAACAGGGCAGAAACTCCTGAAGGGATGAAAACAACTTTTCCTTTGTACAAGACAAGCAAGCCCTTGGCATGTTTGCACTTGTGGCCCTTCTGTTTTAGTCCCAGAATGGCTTTCTACTGAGCTGGCCTAAGATAACCTGCTCCTGCAGTGTTTACAGACTCCTTCTAAAATGTGTGTGCAGGCAGTCTGGTCCTGCCACAGTCTGAGAAGCCTCTGTTTCCCCCAGCTTCTGGTTGAGACAGATTTAGTGAACCCAAATGCAGGTGTTGATGTACAGGAAGCCCATTCTCTATCCTGCTGAAGACAAACACTGAAAATACTGTCTATCTTGAATATTATTGCACATTATATGTCACTTTTCATTCACTGGGTGTATATAACAAAATGGAATGAGAGTGATGCCTCTGTTTAAGAATGAGTGAAGCCAATTCTGAGCTCACATGGATCATCAGTGTGTCAGTTTTATAGCAGCTTTAGGGGCAAAGAAGTCCATCAAATCTAGATTAGAAATCACCTTGCCAGCACCATGAATTTACAAGGAGCTGTAAGATACAGAGGTGAGAGAAGAGGGGAAACAAGGAAAACAAAACACGAAACTGAGAAAAAGAAATAGAGAAAAACAGATTTATGGGTTGAACAGACGGGCTCTTCCCATGTCTGAAGCTCAGTTGTGGCTATCACGATTTCTTATCATCACACATATGTAATGTTCCCCTGGATTCCAACATTTCAGGCTTTTCATTGGGGATGAGATGAATAATTTTAAGTTTGAGAATGTACGATACAGAATTCTAGGAGCAATCTGATCAAGTTATTTACAATGGTTCATTTTATACCCCAAGGAGGACATTGCTTATTTTTCAGTCTTCTCATTAATTTTACATTATTTTACCAGACTGACAATACCAAGAAATTTAGGCAAAGTAAGCACCATATAATCTGCTTGAGGATTATCCAAATCAAGAGTATTGCTATTTTCTGGGTGGTCCAAGAGAAGAAATGTGGTAAATTGGTGAATACCAAACCCAAAATATATTCTATATCAACTGCATGCTTTGTGGATGATGACGACCTTATGTGCTCATTAACCTTGCCAAGAAGAGATTATTGTCCATGATATTTTACACAATATCCCTTAAAGGTACTGTAATACAGAAAGTCTGCAACTTGGACCAAATATTAACCTATTTTGATTACTGAAATAGTCAGTTCCAGCAGTAATTGTGTAGTGTTTACTTTAGGGATTTAAAGCCATGCAATAGCGTTCCATAAAGTTTCTGCTAATGATGTAGTATTCATTATGATGTCTGGCCTTACTAAATTTTTACTATATAGGCAACATGAAAGTTTACTTCTTTATTTAAGAAGTGTGTTGTATAATTTTTACTAGTAGGTAGTTATGATGATTTCCCCTTCCCTCCTTTTAACCATGAGAAAAAGTCCAGTAATCTTCTTTTCCCCAAAGATTCATTGAAGGGTTCATCAAGAAACAGAATCCATTGTAGTTCTGAGTTACTTTCTATCTTATCTGATATACCTTTTACCTGATGGACAGCAGCTTTTTATTATAGCTGAAAAATTGGCTTTCTCTTCCAAAGACCTATATGATGGCTCCAGCTGAGAAGATTTTTGGCTTTTTTCACCGGGTTCTAAAGGGATTAGAGCATGGCTATATGATGGCTATAGCATCTCATCTATAATGTAGGATTACTCCTACCATTAGAAAGTTACTGTGTCACAACTTGGAGTAGCTGCTCTTAAATGCATAGTTTGGAAAAAGAAAAGAAAACAAAGATTGTCAGAAAAAAAAATTACCAAGCTGTATCTCATTGAAGACATATATTTAAAATTTTTTGATAGGGTGGAACTAGATAGGATTGTATGGATAGGATTATTATGTAAAGGGTCTAATTCTGCTATTATTAAGAAGAAATGGAAGATGGCAATTCTCAGGGATGTTTGAGCATTGTTGTTCTTGAATACTGTACCAGAAAGTTTATACTTAAATTGGAAAAGTCTGATGTACTTAGCTGTCCACTAAATAAGCTGTTGAAACTTCACCACAGCTCTTGTGCAAGAGAGGAGCAGGCCTTATGAAAATCAGAGCAGTTCCTGGCTTCTCTGGATGGTGGCAATTGCCCCTTTGGAACACCTGCAGTGCCTTTTGTGCACTGGGAGATCCTCAGCACAGGGGCAGCCTTTCCATACCTTCCTCAAACCTCCTTCTTCCCAGCCCCAGCACAGCCCTGCCTTCTCTGCTTTGTGCCTGGATCATCTACACTTTCATAAAGCAGCTTGACATCCAGGTGCCTTCCACTGTTTCCAGCAGGACTTTGATTTGAGCCACTGTTTCTATCTATGGAGCTAAGATGGGGTTAGGGATTTATTTGCTTTGCCTTCATGGCTTTACCATGAGATGCTACTGTATTGTGTGTGCCATCTGCCTAACTGGCTCTTCCCTGAGGCTTTTTCCTTCTTCCTTGCTCAGGAACAAGCCAGGAAGCAGTGATCCTCTGCTGAGTCCGTGTATCATCTCTTATGCAGTAACTGAGTAACAGCTGGCTACTGGCTCTGTAAAAGCCAGAGCGTGTATAATTCAATTTTACCATTCGTGTTCCAGTTTCTACTTGGGAATTCCCCTTGGGGATAGATTTGTCTGCTAACTGTACTCAACAAAAAGAACCTGAGAGACCCACACACTGCAAAAGGATTCCAAGAAAGAATGGAAATCTTTGCTTGTGAAGGGTCACTAGAAAAGTGGCAGTAGGGTCACAAAATTAGCCTGCTCTAGGGAAGAAAACATTCTTGCCTTCCATGTTCGGTTTTGTGCTGACGTGTAAAAATCTCTAAGTTTGCATATTTGGCTTTATGAAAACTGAGAAATAAGCTTGGCTCTTTTTTTTTACCTGGCAAATTGTGTGTGACCTCAGCACCTTTCCTTTTCCTGTCTTGTTGCAGAGGCAAAGTAGTAGGCAGCAGTGTACTTTTCCCTGATGCAGCTAGTGAGAAAGGACATATATATCAAGGTGAGTTACAGTATTCCTCACCTGACTGCAAATTCCGAGATTACTGAAGTAACAAAATTAATCTAAATGTCATGTTATCCCTTGGTTTAATGGGAAATAATTAAGATCTTCACTGACATTATTAAAGGACGTGGGCTTGCTGTCTGGAGCATAAGAAGCTTCTTTTTAATCTCCAGTAAAAAGGACAGCCTTTCTCCGTTAATGAGTATTGCCTACAGTGTGTAATCCCATGATCATAATGACTGTGCTTCTCCTTGTTCATCCCATTGGCAAATGACAGAGTCTGGGGTGATTTACACTGGAGGACTTGAGCTGAGGCAGATGAGCAGGCGTGGGTGGAATTCAGGAATGTGTTTGACTTGGTCACTGCACTGATGCTTCAATTCCCAGGATGAACTGCACTGGAGGAGGAGTGAAGCTGCACGAGAGCAGCTGCTTTGCTTGGGGAAGTGGAGAGGGAGATCCATGGGTGTTGGAGCACTGCAGAGGGGTGCAGGGTGGCTGTTGGTCATGGGATTTGGGCTGGGTTCTGTCCATCACATCACTTCCTGGGAATTGTAGCCTGGTTGGGGAGTTCAGCACAGGACCTGGAAATCCAGGAATGTGCAATCCATGCTGGTGACTCCACAGTGTGTCCTGTCTCTGCTCACAGGAACAGGTGACGGGACATAGGACACAAGTGGCTTGATGTAGGCCTCCTGCTTCTTCACTAGCAGCTCTCAGCCAGGGGACTGAGTGGAGACATTCAGTGCTCAAATGCAAGAGCCCTTCATCACTTTCAGTGCTTTCCATTTGGCTGCCACAGCGTCACAATAAGCCCTTGGCAGAGGGAATGATTTAGCTTCGGGAAATGGTGATTTATTTCAAAAAGTTCTTTACTGTAATATCTTCCTTCTCTCTGACTGCGCCATGGAGGCATCTGATTCTTACCATGTAGGAAGTAGCTGAGCCTGTCTGATGCAATTCTTTTAAAATCAAAACATAAAATTTACCATCCAATGATTTTCACATTTTCCAGGCATCCCTCCCGTCAGCATTAATTGCCCCCCTGTTGTTCCTGTTCTAAAGCCATTTGTTCTTTCTGTATGCAGCCCTTGTTCACTGCTGCGCTAAACCTTTGCTGCTTTGCAGTAAAAAAAGCTTCCACTTATGCAAATGGCATTGAAATGAGTTTGAGAAAGTGATAAACAGTCACATTTATTGATTGCAACTGTTGGGGTTTAGTTTGTTAGTCTACAGTTAATTTTGTAGAAGTAAAGGATTTTACAAATTGCCTTCTGATGTCAATGGAGTAATATGGCACTCCCATAACAGTGTGTGGAAAGTGTGGTAGGGCCACCAAGCCAAAGAGATAAGAGGGTCGCATTCATCAAACATCACAGGGTCCCTTTCCCCTGTGGCAGATCTCTCTCCCATCTTGAAATCTCACTGTACTTAGCAATTCTCCTATTTCAAATACTGTGTCTTTGGATGGCAGTTAAGTTTCATGCCCCTTATTTCCTCTTCCTCTCTGGTTCTGACACATTATTATTCTTACCAGTGACAGCATGAGGCCTCCAAATTCCCATAGTCCCCAGAAGTAATTACAGACACATTACTGAGCAATCCCCACTGGTAGGCTGGGTCAAGTGCTTTATATTTATCTAGAGCAGCTACCAAGGAGTGTTGTTGACTTTTGCTTCATGTAGCTACTTGCTGCATGAAAAGACAGGAGTACTTCTGTCACCTGAGCATTTCAGCTGGGGGTGGGTCGTCTCCAGCCCTAGAGTACCTGGTACCCAAGCAGGGTTGCTGGTGGTCAGTATGGAAGGTACAAGGTCCTTGTGAAGATAATGGATAAAGATAGAAAAAGCATGAGAAGTAAATGAGTACAGTTGTATTGTATCTTTGTCTGACACAGGGTTTGATGATCTGCAAGCATGTCCTGATCCTGGGGCTCCTGAACACGGCTACAAGACGCCCAGTGCAGGTGTCTTCTTTGAAAGTGTGGTGGTCCGGTTCCATTGCCAAGAAGGATATAGGCTCAATGGTACTTCCAAAAAACTTTGTGTGAGACACTTTAATGGCTCCCTGAGCTGGAAACCCAGTGATAAACCTGTGTGCCTACAAGAAGGTAAGTTAGTTTTCTTCAAGCTGTTCACCACATCAGTTCTTATCACTTGTCCATGTACCATGTCTGTCTGTCTCCGGACAAAAGACAGGCTGGAGTCCATTTCACTGTGTCTTGTTGGATACATACTTTAATTTTCCATCCATAATCCTCCTTTGTCAGTTGAATTTGTGTTACGGCGCAGGGAAAACTTGGGACCTTCAATATGAGAATCAGCAAGCTTCCTTTATTGAATAGAGCATCAAACTTTTATGCACAACAAGTAATAAGCTCATACATATTCTGGAAACCAAGCTGTCTATTGGTTAACTATAGATATCAGTTCTTCTTCATACCTGAGGAGTTACATCTCCTTTTTCTCATCTCTCTTTCAATTACAGCATCTTTGCTGTCAGAATTCAGTTTATGCTTCAAGGCCACCGTGTCCTTGCAGGTGTATGGACTTAGATTAGCCACGGTCTTGTACTTTTCCAATTCTTATTTAACTATTCTTCCAACAAATTTGTACCATGAGAGGCTGTGTATGTTGAAAGGAACATAAAGAAATGTGAAAATAGAATTTAACCTCCCTTTTTAACTAGCTACAAATTGATGCAGAGAGGAAGAACAACCTCCATTGTAAGTTAACTGTAACTATTTATTAAAGCTGCCCACTTAATATTCCTTTCTGCAATATTTTACTAGAAAAATACAATCAATTTCCAATGCTACTGCTCCTGCTAATGAGGAATTTATACAATAGTATTTGGTAATGTATGCATGAGTCAAGTAGCAAAATCGAATACACAGAGGCTGCAAAAGTTTAAAGCCAGGGTAGAAGTTTACTCTGAGATAATTCAGGCTGTTATGGCATAACCAATTTATTTTTATTGTATATTTGAAATTGTATTTGGTTTTAAATACTTAGGATGTTTCATTGCTTTCTTCTTCTAGGTCTTAGCGGCAGGATTGCTTTGAATTTTGTAACTGTAAATTTTGGCCAAAGTACACCCAAGCAGCACAAATTATTTATTTCACCAAGTATATTAAAGATACAACCTGTCCTTCTTGTTGATTTATTTTTGGTCAACAGAGCTATTAAAGTCAACAGACATGAAAAGTGTTGGTTAAATAAAGTGTTTACATTTTAGTGTTGTGACTTCTCCACTGAAGGCATTAGTCATTGCCTCATTGTCTTCATGTTGGAAAAAGATAAATTCTACTTCAGGTTACCTTTCACCATTTAAAATAAATACATGGACTTTATTCAGAGGTAGTTGAAGACTTATGTGGCTCGTAGACACACTTACTGCGTAGGATCATGCATCACTTAGCCTTTATAAAAACTGCAGATACTTGTTTGTGATCCTGGAGGGTAGGTGTGAGAATCCTGTGCCAGGACAGGGATGTGACATGACAGAGCCAAGCACGACCTGGGAAGACCACACTCAGGAGGTGCATGTGAAGGGAACAACCCTAAACAGTGGCCAGTCTGAAAGTGATGCATGAGATAATGGAGAGAGTAGCCAGAGGCAGCTGGTAAGGAGTGCATGGGCTTTTAGGCAGCTGGCCTGTTGGCAGGAGAAATTTTGGTTAAAATATGTTCTCCTGGACAAGTGTGAGGCCATGGGCTACAGAGCCATGAGGGACACAGTTGTGAGCTGTCTCATCAGGTGACAGCTGATGTCTAGAAATAAAGGCAAAGGGGTGCCAACAGCACCTCATCATATGGCCACATGGGTCAGTTTCAAAGAAATAACCTGATGCCTTTAAAAATAACTATGTATGAAAATTGTGCCCTCTTCTGTGACAGCCACTTTTCATAAATGACCTTATCTCTCATCTCATGGTTATTTAAGAAAAAATACATATAGCGTGACAGCAGCCTGTGTCTAAATTGGCTATTGGAACTACCAGAAAAAGCTTTAATGCTTGGAAATTCTGTTTCCTTAAGCACAGCAGGAAGCTAGGAATGTTGATGTGCATCTTTGAAATGTTGCCTGTATCATCCACTGCGGTTGTTAAAATAAGCATTAATGTTTTTTATTAAATATTCAAACCTCTTCTCTCCATCCCAGTGGAAATCTGTGGAGGAAGTTTCTGATCACAATGCCATCAGCAACAGAACTGTCAGTGTGATCAACACTCGAACCAGGTGTAATGTCAGTGTGATCAACACTCAAACCAGGTGTTTTCAAAAAAGAAAGAAATTGGAAGATGAGAATGTGATGGATGATGTGGCAACAGTTGCTTTAGAGATAATAATTACTTTCCAGCATGGAACACTTAAAAAAGATTGCTAGCCAATGCTCTGATCAAGCAAAGCACTTAAGCTGGAGCATAACTGTAATTATCTGATTAGTCTTGTTAAAGTTCTTTGCTCAAAATAGGCAGATGCAAAAATGCTTCTTATTACTTGGACCAAAGAGTAGGACCCTGATTTAGGATTTAGTGAATCAAGTGCTTAAGTACTTCCCTGATTAACATTATTATGATACCTCAGGTATTAGATTACAGCATTAATTCTTCTTTCCATTGCAAAATAGCAGCACTGATTCAGAAGAAATACTAAGCAAAGGCTCAGTGGCAGTCCATGAGGCCTCAGCACTGGCTTAAGTGATTTTTAGACTAATCCTTTTTGCACACTGGGAGCAGAATATTGAGAGAGGGCCATGGTAGAGAGGCAGACAGTGTAGGAACATGGCGCATCTGGATGTGAGTTGAGAGAGAATTACAACAGGGCTTGTGATTCTCAGCTGTCTAATGACATGCATAAAAGTTTTCATTGCAGATGTTCTGTAATGATATATAGAAAGAAATTTGAAATTTCTAGCAACTGCTGGAGAAGGGAGAAGTTGATGTTTTCCCATTCATCATTACCTATCACAAGGTGACATAAACTTTATGCTGCACTTACCATTTATGGCGGGGGCTGGCTGCTCCATGGGCTATGGTATGCTCTACACACCTGTCATCCCAGCATATTTCAATGTCAGGCAGTGCCAGCTGAGCTTGAACACTGAAAACACTGTACTTTGGAGTTCATTTACTCTCAGGAGTTTGGATTCAGAGAAGGATAATTTTATGTCTATATGTTATGTACGTTTAATTGTTGTTATGTGTTTACTAGCACAATTTCTAATCACAAATGGGTGGTATTTACCAAAGAAAGCAAAGCAACCTATTTCAGAATGTAATTGATTTTTGATCTAATACGTTTGCCTAGAGCTCTTCACCCAATCCATTTGATTTTATAGGTCTGTCATGTCTTGTTAAGAGGCAGAAGATTCTAAGTGTGAGGACAAGAATAAGTTCCATGACTTGGTGCCCAATAAATGCCCCGTCAAAAATTTGTATGCTTAGAGTTATGTTCTTATGTTGATCTACAGCATGGTGTGACTGTACCTTTCATCAGCCCTAATACAGTTATGCACATAAATACCAAACCTCTGAGGTAGGAATTTTGTATTTACTGTTTAAGAGTAGTATGTCATGTTGTTCACACTTTAATCTAATTTTCTCCCACTGTGATAATGTGGCTGCTGAGGCTGTTGCCCTACTTGGAACAAATGCTAGCTCTTTCCTGTGAGATTGAACCTAAACCTTTACAGTCTGCATGAAGATGATGACAAAGAAAAGAGCTGTGTCCTCCTCTCCCTGTGCTTCTGCAGGCAGACACCTTGGAGATGTTCTCAGTGCCTCATTCTCCCACTGACAAGGATGATAAACCTGCAATGAAAGTAGTAGATTAGTACATGGTTTGGCTACAGCTTTCCTGTAGGACTTTTAGCCCTCCATTTGCTTTGCCTTTGTCAGTGAGTCTATGAGATGACTGAAGTATTTTTATTTTTCCATCTCTTATCTCTCTTGCCCAGTGTTTGCTGATTCTTAACCCTGATTATGAGCACTATGTGACATTTGTAACCAGGCCACAGTTTAATGGCCACAGATCTTAGGTGAAATCTCTCTGCATTGTTGAAATACCAGCAAAGACAATAAAAAGAAATTGTTATTTAATATGTGCCCTGGCAGATTATATACATCACGAACGGGATGGGACACTCCAAAATCAGCGTCAGAGTTATTCCTGTATCAGTCTCAGAACATTGTTACGACAATGGAGACAAGAGATGCAACCAGCTCACTGATTCAAACAGAATGTCAAAGAAACGTAATGTTACAGCATATCATAAAGCCATTCCCATCTACGTTTCAGCCAATCACATATAGAGCACAAGCATATTGACAATACTTCTATCCAATCACTTAAAGAACACGTAGCTTTGGTTAAAACAAATGCGGCCTATTTTCAAACCCAATACGTCGTTCATAAAAAACAAGGCGCAGAGCTCTATTCATTTTTAACCTTCTAAAGATATACAGTAAGTAAACTTGTTACCACCTAAGGCAGCAAATTACATAGGCCTATTGTTCTATTTCTCACGTCTACATTACTAATTTTCTGCTGCTTTAGCATCTCACTGTCTTTGCTGTCACTGAGGCCTGTCTTTTTCAAACTTTCTCAAAACCCTCTAATTTTAAGGATTCCAGCAATATGCACTAAAACACTGTGTTTGCCATCCACAGAACAGAAATCCTAATAACACAGTACTATGGATTTAACACTAGTAAAAAAACCAAGGGACAATATTGCTTTTAAATGCTTACTTTGAAGAGAACAGAATGTAGATGAACTGTCCCTGCATCAAACCAATTCTTCATGATATTCCTTTCATCCTTCCTCCCTGTTTCTTTCTGTTCCAGCCTGACAGTGGTGTGACTCAATGTAGTCAAGGCTAATTCAGAGACTTGTCAACAGTATGACACACAGGAGCACCAGACCTCTACATTTGAATTTACATGCAGGTAGCAAACAAAACAGTGCCAGAGCAGGGATTGGGCAGTTCTTCAATTGTACACACTTTTACAGTGTTGTAAAGGTCCTTGATGCGGTTTGGACCAGCATCCGTCAGGGCAGTACTCCCAAGTAAATCCTAATAAGCACCTTCTTGGATTAGCATGGACCAGGGATAATTTTTGGACAGTAAGGGCTCACCTGCAATAGATACAAGCCATCCCAGGCCAGCTGGTACCCATGGATGATGTGGCTATCTCCATGATGTCTAGGTCATGCCTTCCTTCTCAGTTGCTATTGTGGTCCAAGTGCTCTTGGGAGGAGATAGGGTGATCTTTCTTCCCCATGGGGTGGAAGGAACAGTTCTGAGAGGTTCTGCATGGTTTGCACCTGAGCAAAACACTCTAACTATTGTTTAACAAATTTTATTCTTCAGACCAATCTTCTGTGATGGGGGACACACTTGGTTTGCTAAAGCCAAGAGTTCCTAATGTACAAATCTTCATGAAAGTTAGGGTAAGGTGAGTTCTTGTGCCTGTCAGGCTGTTGAGCCTGTTGGCTCTACACCACCTCTTTCTGCCCCTGCAAGATAAGAAATGTGTCCTTTTGGCTGGCCCATTTTAATACTCACACAGTAGATTTAAGCAGATGATGTAAAACTGCCAAAGGAGTGTAAGTCATAGCCTTTGCTGCTCAATGCTGGTTAAAGACCGTATATTCCCTTAAATGGTTTAGCAGCTTCCACAGATTTGCTGAGAAGGACTTAGAATAAAATAGTTTATTTTTTAGGACAGGACATTTTAAAATTCAGTCACTTCCTTCTAGCTTTTCCAAGCAGAATTTGTGCCAGCTAATCCAGTGGAGAGGTGGCTACTGCAGTTTATGCCTAAGTGCTAAATATGAATTCAGCCAGTGGGAAAGCATTTGCTTGCAAGGCATCAGGAAAAAGAGCTGTAATATTGTGGTCCATTGTTCTGGTTTTTAGCTGGGGCTTGTAATAAGCCTGTTATAAAAGTCAGCCAGGATGTGGCAGGTGGAGGACAGTGCAGTGAGCAACTTATCTCCATTCTCTGCCAACATCTACCCGATTAAAGTGAGCTCATCTACAGCTGTTGCTTGGAATAATAGGGATGGAGTTGCTGTGATAGATCATTGTTACAGAATCCATTTCCCCCACTGTGAAAGGAAAATCTCATGTTTTACTGTGCTGTGTGTACACACACCATCTTTATTTGTATAGCAACAGAAAGACATTGTAGAAAGAGAGGGAGCTGTTCACTGATGTTATCTTCTGGCATCCATCTCCAGTCTCCTACTGAGTGGCTGCCAAGCAGGTGCTCCATCTATTTCATCCCATCCTTGTGGGGTGCCCAGGAAAACCTCTTCATGACAGCATTTATGGCTTAGCGCAAGGCATTTCTTCTGAGGCAACCTCTGCTGTCTTCTCTGTTGATTAACTTTATAGTGAGAGAGAAAATTGTTCCATCTTTGAAAGTAATGTGTGTACCCTCGCCAGTGTATTTTACAACCTCCAGTTAGGGCATAGATCCTCCCAGACTTGTACATTTATAAATAAATAAATTCCAAGAAAACTTCTTGCTGCAGTTTCTCACCCTGCCTGGCAGGCTGCCAGCCCTTCCTGCTACCAGCAGCAGGAGGCACCTACAGCAGCTGCCAAGAAGCTAAAAAGTAGTAAGAGAAATGGAAGAGTTGCTAACTAATAATGTGCTCAGGCCCCATACCAAAATATTAGCTAAGTACAATGTATTTTAGAAACATCCCTGTGATGGGAAGGTATGTTTTAACTGGGAGAGGAACACTGTCCTCCTTCAGGTTAGTAAAATTTAGTGATGGAATCTCAGTTTGCCTAACTAAATAAAAACATTATGAAATACATTTGCTCTTAGTAGTTTGTGAAGGCATTCTCATAATGAACTCTGGAATGGAGCTGGATAAACTCTTGTAAATGTACCTGATTTTCATCTGTCTGCTAAAACTGCAGCTTTTCTGTGTTCCTCATGCCATATCTGTAGTTTATCTTTTCTTTCATCCTGTCCTTAGTGCTGTCAGAGTCTGCCTTCACATGGAACCTTTGGGATAGTCAGACCTTGGGGTGTAATTGCACACACGATGAATGGAGGGCCAAAATCAACCACAGCCTTCCTAAAGGCTCCTAATTGTGTTCGTTTTTAAAAGACTGGGGGAACGATCCATTATTGTAGCACCTCAGCTTCTCCTACTGTGCTATAGCCTTGGTAAAATGATGGTTTTTACTAGGGAAAAGACACTTTTACTGAAATGCATGTATTTTCCAAACAGTTTAAGCAGAGCACTTATATTAAATGCTTACTTCTTTTTAAGAACTTGATTACTAAACAGCTAGCTGTGTTTTTAAAATTAAGTTACTATTTATTTTTCTCATGAAGTCACAGATTGCCTTGTTCCACATGTTGAAGATGCAGAAGTTCATAACAAGACATACAGGACTGGCGATAAGTTAATAATCAGCTGTCATGAAGGATTCCAGATCCGTTACGCTGACTTAGACAACATGGTTTCCATATGCCAAGATGATGGAACATGGGATAATCTGCCCATATGTCAAGGTTTAGTACTCCAGCACATCCCGTTTTATAGCTCATACATCTTGTCATAGTTTGCTGATATTTTTTCCTACAGTTGTAAGAATGTAAGTGATCTGATAAGCTCCACAGTGCAGTGTTTGAGTAGTGCTGCTGCTAAGATTTTTTGATTTCTTTTCCCCTTTGCTCTCTGCAGGAAAGATGTCGCTTCCTGAACATTCCCATGCTTATAATACTACTTTAAATACTGCTTTTTTGTTTGCAAATCTCAAATCTGACACAGATACACTGCATCAAAAAGTAAAAAACAATCAAGATAATCAGTCAGAAGTTCTGATGAGTGTCTTGCATTTTTTCACCAATTAATTTGTGGAAATATTTAAGCTTCTAACTGCACTTTATGTTCCTTTACCTTGTGTAGAAGGCAAGGGTAGAGGAGAGAAACTGGAACCTGTTCTCCTGTCAGAGTTTTCAGCAGAGCTGTTGATTAGATTCACAGTCCATTAAACCTTTACGTACTGAGTGAAAATTCAGGGTGTGCACCAGGATGATTTTAGCCAGAAAAGCCATTAGCTGTAGAACTAGAAATATCAACAGCAGGGGATCCCAGCTCAACCTAGACTGTGAGAAATGGCTGGGGGTAAGCCAGCTTTAGTGAATGGAAATTCAGTAACTCTAGGCTCCCTTTTCTTTCATATTTCTAATAAGCATTTCTGAGTACCACTGACTCTGTTTTAACCAAGTCACATCTTGGTAACAAGCTTGGCCTGAACAGCGGCAAGAGATTTTTACTGAGGAGCAGACTGGGTCGGTCCCAACTTTTCTCAAAGCCATCTGTCCTCTCATAGAGCTAACACTTCTCTGTAGACGCTTAATTATACTGTCAAACCAATTTGCAGAGTCAGGGCAGGCAGGCAGGGGAGCTGGGACACTTCTCAGGAGCACTAGCACATCAGACTGTCACCCAAGATCCTGCCCTCCACTGGGGCAGAAACTTAGACATGTTACCTGGCTAGCTCAGCATTTTAGATCCACACAGGGGAGATTTTGCAAAACCATAGCAAAACAGGCACCAGTTTTGGGGTGTCTTATCAGTGATAGATAGCATCACGTGTGGCAGTAGGAAGTGTACAGATCCTTTCTGTGGGGGTGCACCTCACATCTAACTTAGGTAGATTAAAAATTTTACTGCAGGGGGAGATGACTGCTTAAAAGATTTATTTGCAGATGCCGTATTTGCCGAAGATCCAGGGGCAAACTTTTTGACAGGTAATGTTTACTGAGTTAGTAGCAGTACCCCAAATTCCCCTTAGCTTGTTACTTCTGTTGCTGTGTTTATACTGTGAAACACAATCAATTACTCCTACTTAATAGTCAATATTAACTGCTTTTCAAAATAAAAGCAGTGCTAATAAAAGTTAAGAAATCAATTTCACAAGACTTGTGTGCTGTGATTATTGGGTAGGCAGAGAATAGGCAATTCAGATTTAAAACCCTGCCATATTTTGCCAAATTCCATAAAGTTACTGCAGAATTCCAGAATTTTCTTTTTGACATGTCAAGCACTGGTAAGATCAAAGTCACTTACCTTCTTGCTCTAGAGTTTTCAGCAGAGCTGTTGATTAGATTCACAGTCCATTAAACCTTTACGTACTGAGTGAAAATTCAGGGTGTGCACCGGGATGATTTTGGCCAGAAAAGCCATTAGCCGTAGGTAGGCTGTCAGTTACATTTCTATGGCCCTTTCATTACAGGAGGCAGGGGAGTCTTATGACACTAACATGCCTTTTTTCCCTGCCAGAGCAGTGGGGAAGGATTGTGAAGTATAGAAGAATCTAACCTCTATTTTTGCCATGAGATAATAATATTAATTACTGGTCTGGAATGATGTTACTTAGCAAAATAATGTCAAAATTTAGTTTTTCAAGCAGTGTTTGGAGACCTAGGAATTTTCACAAATGCTTAACTGTCATACAAATTCAAATACATCTCTGTCCTGCATGAACAGGAACATAATGAGCATTAAAATTCCGAGCCAGTAGGACCAAATTTTCCCTGATACAGTTCAGAGAAGAGTAAGCTTGGTCTTGCTTGGGCAGTCTGTGCTCTTTCTGTCCCACTGGGGGCTGCTTATGCTGTCCTGCTCGATGTGCTGCTCAGTTTGCAGGAATGAGTGTGGTGTGTGGGGGGCATTGTTGATCAGGCTAGAAGCAGCAGCCAGCAGATAGGATGCTTGAAGCTTTATTTGAAGGGACATAACCAGCTGCTTCAACAGCTATTGAAATAGTTTCTCTGGTTGTACAGCATGCTGCAAAAAGCTTTCAAGCTTTTTCTTTTATTTTCTTTTGGGTTTGTTCCTCTCCCTCAAAAGACTGTTGCAAGGAAATGGCTGCTTGAAATGCTGCTTAGGCTTTTTGTTTTAAATGCCAATACCTAACAAGCAGTTCTCAGACTGATTTTTGTTTCCTCCTCTAGCTTAAAATTATGAACATTCTTCACAAATTCCTAGTAGTGGCGAGAGATCCATTTATGGACAGCCATAATGCAGCTTCCATTAGTCACATAATTCTAAAATATTATTTGTCATTCCATGATTACTAGTTATCTCTTCTCCACATTATTGCAAATTTAAAAATTAAACAGTATCAAGCATTACCCAGAGGGTCATTTCTAGGGTCATGAGGAATGGCATGTTATAAAGACATGCCATCTGTTAAATTCACTGCTCTTTGTTGCCCCAAATTTTGGTTGGTGACCATTTAACTGTCACTGCTCAGTACCAGCTATGATACAAATCCCTCAGGAGTTATTCCAGAAGTAGCACTGGAACATAGTCTCTGACTCTGACTACATTTACAATTTATGATGATAACAGATACCTTAAATTTTTGATAACCTAGTCTAAGACCTCGCTCAGTGTTTATCATGGTACTGCTCCTAGGAAGTCATGGCCCTTTAGACTTTCTCAGACTAGAATTTCAAAGTCATGAATTCTGCCTGCAAATCTTTTGCAGATGCATACACTTGGTCACAGAAGTGGTTTTAATATGTAAGAGGGTTTATATAACTGTCATTTTTTAGGAGGAGGAATAAAACTCACCATTTATATAAATTAAAATCTTTATTTATTAAAGATTCTACCTCAAAAAGAGATTGCCATCTGCTGAAATGGTAAATGTTTGTTAAACAAAATACTGTCAGTTTCAGAAAACCTTTCCTGGATTTGTTGGGAGTGAAGCCCATGCTAGCAAAGCGTGTGGGCTAAACAACAAAAGGGTTTGAAACAGGATAATGAGGCAGATCTATCTGAGGGAGATCATGCAGACATGACATTCATAGTGGGGAGGATGAAAAATCACGCTCCTCAATTTAGAAACGGTAACTGAGATGTGTGAAGATGACTGAGATAAGCACTGATAATAAAAGAAACCTCCCTCTTCTTAATTTGCAGGTTGCCTGAGGCCGTTGGTTCTTCCTCATAGTTACATTAACATTTCTGAGTTCCGGGCCTCCTTCCCCATAGGAACAGTGGTGTATTATCGGTGCTTTCCTGGATATAAACTAGAAGGGGCAGAGATCCTTGAGTGCATGTATAACCTTATCTGGTCAGATAGCCCACCTAGGTGCCTTGATGTGGAAGGTAAATGCCTTTTTTTTTTTCTCTTTCTGGTTTGCAAGACCTGCATGCTCTCTGTGGTTTTAACTTAGGGCTGTAGCCATGGTTCCATTCTCAGTGATATTTCTACTGGCTGTGCAGAGCCTGTGTGGGTTCTGATGTGTTCCTGCTGTGCTTCACTGTACCCTCAGCTCGTGGTTCCCAGGTAGTGTTTGCTCTCGCAGTGTCCCAGTGCAAGAGGGAAAGGTCCTAATGATTGCTTTGCCTTTAAAATGAAAACTCTCTGCTGCCTTTCTGATTAACACTGAGGAAGTTACATAACTCACCTTCCTGTGCAGATGGTCAGAGCTCTTACACATATGGATAGATTTCCATGATCAGCTAAAAAATACCCCACAGAAATCCTTGGTTTGGGCTGTGCACTGCTGCATTACTCAGTGCCACATGGTGCTGCACACTTGAGTATTCGCCGATTCCCCTACTTTAAAGAAGGATTGACAACTGAAAAACAACTGAGCTAGTTCATTGGTGAGGAGCATAAAAACCATTCATTGTGAAGCAGCTAGATCCTACTGAGCCAAAAGGCTCTGTGACTAGAGCTGGGATGGAGGATGTTGTAATGTGTTTATCTTTGCAACCCAGACATTTAAAACAGCGATACCGGATGGATTCCATACATTGCCAAAACTGCATAAACTACCCTCCTCCATCTTCACATCATGAATGAAACATCCTAGGAAGTCTTGAGAGCCCAAATACATCCTTTGCATTTCATTCCCTTAAAAAACCCACATTTTTGTTCTATTTCAAGCCTGTAAGGAAGCTCTCTCTATGTAGAAATTAGCTAAAAGCAATTATAGGAATTCATATGTGATGCTTATGTCACTGAACTAAATGATAAGCATTCTGGAAGTGCAAAAATTTGCCAAAAGCATCAACAAAGTGACAAACTGCACAAAAATAATTTAATTGTCCTTATTTTTAGCTGACAATTCAAGTACCAAAATTCAAAAATGCCTTTGCAATTTTGGAATGACAAAACAAGATTATTTTTTTGGTTGTTTATTTAGCTTACCATGAAAGATTAATCCTCAATCAGCTGTATGTAAGCCATTTTTGGAAGGTTTGTTTGTTGTTGTTTATAGCATGGAAAACACATTAAAAAATCAGAAGGGCCCTGTTAGGCTTAATCCAAACAATATAACTGATTTGAGAAAAATTACAGTTCTTCAGTTAGAAAGATAAGAGCATGAAACTCAAATATGTGAAGCAGGAAAAATTGTGTCTTACTGTCACTTAAACACAGGTGAGCATCCCAGCTGCTATCAAAATACCCAAGAAAACTCATGTGCTCATTGTTTCTTGCTTGCATGATGAAATCATAAGATTTCATTTATTTCATCTATCTTTTTCTTGAAAATGTAAAACATGAGGCAGGAACTTCTGCCCTGACAGTTCTATATTTTGTTATATGTCAAAAAATTATAATCCCCTCTCAACTACGATGATCTGTGATGGGGGGATCAGTGTGTGCCAAGGCCATTGGGGAGGCCTCCTGAGTTCTGATTTTGATTCAGCCTCCCTTTGAATCACTTTCTTACTGCACTCGTTAAATGCCAAAACTTCCCATGGTGGTTTCATGTGGGTATCTCATCAGTGCATTCATTCAGCGAACGACAGGGGACCGAATCGGGAGCACAACACTTGCAAGAGCTGGTTCTGCACAGCTTTGGGGGAGAAGAGAGCTTCCAGCAGCACTGAAATGTCACTCCTCACAGCTCCCCTTGTGAACTCTGCTGTAGGGCTGCTTCAGCAGGTGTGCAGTGATCCAAAATGAATCCAGACAGGGTAAATAAACTCAAGATGCCCTTGTTTGAAAGTGCTTGTTCAAGAGATTTATGCAAGGAGTGCTGGTCTCCAGGAATCTTGTTACAATCCACTACTCTTAATTAGTGGACAAGATTCCTTTCCTGCATATTTTTTTTATTCTCCACCTTGCATTCCAGAGTCAAGCTAATTTTTCAGCGTTCCTATTACGTGTGCAGTGTAATCTCACCGAGCAGTACTTTTCACAGAGGAAATCTGCAAATAACGAATTAATTCCATTTATTTCTTTCCATGTTCAATTTAAAATGTATTGTAATGACATTTTCTGCTCAGCATTTTAATATGGTAATGATTAAAAACAGATGACTGCTAGGAAGCTACAGCAAACCATTTGAGAACTTTTATTTTCTTATAAACAATGCTGCTTACAGCTTCCTCATTTAGATGTATGTTCTTGGTGAAGCCTCCACATGAAGGGATTTCCTAAATTTGTGTGTAGTCACAAAAATACTATGCATCAATCTGGTGAATTTTTTCCTCTTTGTTAGGGCAAATAAATTCTGAAAGAAGGGTTTGTAGCTCTATTTAAATGGAAGATCACACTAGAGACCATGCAGTTCCTATTGCACATCAGGCTTTCTAATGATTCTTAGCTTTACCCTCAATATTGGTGAGCACAGAGCTTCCACCAGCTTGGGTGAGACATTAATTTTTGCTGTTAGTGAAGGAAGTTTTTTTTCTGATAAATGTAATCAATGCTGCTCTAGTCAGAGCAGAGCATAGAGACTGTGTCACCTGGCACTGAAGTGCAGCCAACAGTGCAGAGCTGAGCAGCCACTGCTCAGAAACAGTGGTTTGCATCTGGCCAAGGTAGTGGTTATGGCTCTGGCAAAAAAGGATGCCTCGAGCTCAGATTGCCAAGTGCTTACTGGTATGAGATCCTCTTCTTAAATGCTGGTACCTTTGCCAGATTTAAAACATTTGGATTGACTTTTGAGTGTCAGCCTCAAGCTGAATCATTTGGGCGGCTTCAGTTGAAATGGTTGAGCGATATCAGAGAAGGTCAGTGAAGGAAACTGTGTTATTTTAGCAGTTCTAGAAAATTTTGCAGTCATTTAGAGGATCAAATGAATCATCTTCACACTGAATTTTCTTATTCTTTAACTTCCTTATTTTCCTTTTTTTCTAGTGGAATTCCACAATTATGCAGAAACTTTTTAAACCTTCTTCTGTACTGAAACTCAAGAGACACTTCAGAGAAAACTGAAGGAAAATGGGCTTTGGGTTTTTTAATATGATTTTTAAATTACTAGTTTGGGGTTAATTATCCATCTGTAGAAACTGGTGTAAGTTAGTGATTCCCTTCTGTAAAATCTGATTTGCATAACATGGGTGCAGAATTAATGAGTGAAGAATACCACATGGGGTATAAATATTAATTGTAAAATAAATCAATCAGCTTCCAAAAACATCGTAGGAGAACAAGCACTTGAAAACATACCTGTATGGAACTCTGAGAAATGAAACACTTAAAACCAGGAAATCTTTATGATACGGTACTTTTAAGTGAAATTAAGATACTACACAGTATTTTGAGGGCAAAAAAGAAAAAAACCCCAACAACAACAAAAAAACCCAACAAATAAAGCGCAAAAACCCCGAACCCAAGAAACCCCAAACCAAACTGAAAAAAAAAACCCTTGGCCATAAGTACTTTGGGAACATGATCTGCGTATGATTACATTCCTTGCCATCTGGACTCTGTATTTTAATTTTTTATGCCCTCTGGAAATCTTCCAGAATAGTTCTTATAAAGAACTAGGTGGGGAGTGGCAAGCAAATAAAGAGAGGAAGGGCTGGGAGAATTTGATTGTAGTGCCAGAAAGTTAAGCAGTTGTATGGATAGTGTCATTGGCAATTCCCAGCTTTGTATTTAAGAGTAAAAGAGAAAACAGGTTGATTCAATTTGCAAACAATAAACATGTTCCTGTTATCTAGAATGTCTTGTTTCAGCATCATCCCAGCTGAACAGAAAAGCTGGTCTTGCAAGAAATCAAATATATTGCAATATCAAAACTTCATTCTCTTTGTGGGACCACCAGATTCTCTAGTGGAGGTTAAATTTGAAAGAATGTAAAACAGAAAATTTCAATTTTTCGTTGGTAGATTTGAAATTAAAATGAAGCAAACATGAGTAACAGACTTCAAAGGGGAGATTCATTAAACAGAAGAGAGTAAAAACACAGAAAAAACCTGAAAGTATTTCTGAATTTTGGAATATAAAACCACCTCACTGTGAGGGTAAATGAAAAGATAAAAGCTAAGCAACCATAAAGGTACTGACAGAATTCTGAAAATTACAGAAAATGTGGAAGAAAGGTAGGAGAAGGAAGGAATTAAGAAATTTTATGACAAAGCCAGAAGTGCAATGGAACCCAACCCCCCTTACTTGGGCACCAGGAGACTTCTGGAGAATAAAAAAGGGTTAGCCAGATGAAAATCCAAACCAACAAAATATGCTGCAGAGGAAAAAATAGTCTGGAAAGACAGGTAAGAATACAGAACAGAGCTTTAAAATTTTTCTTCTTATAAACCTGGGGATAGACACTCATACAGAGGGGCTGATAATTCTGACTTAGAACCTAGAAAGTAAAGGGTATAAGAGAAGAGGGTGGTATTAGAGATGAAGTGCCATAGCCTTGTAATAGTTCAAAACAAAATAGTTAAAACTTTGTTACCAGCTATGTGCAGGACACTTTGAAGGAAAGCTTCACAGATCTACATTCTTCCATAACAATTCCTAATGCTATGAACAGTGATTGACGCTGAGCTATCTGATAAACTAGGCACTTAAAATCTTTTCAATTCTTGAAGGAACATAGAGCAACATAGTCTGAGAAAAAGGGATAGCAGTCAGCCTGTTATCAGTTATGTTCTGGAGACAGGAGGAAGTAAGCAATCCTAGGCCTCAGACGTTACACATTGATACAAATGGATTTCTGTCTGTGTTTCTCTGCTGACTTTGAGAAGGCTTTAGATAAATTCCAACATGACGGACTGATGTGTATCCTCGGGGATGATAATGTTGATGCAGCACATCTCCAACAGACAGAAGTCCTGTAGAGGGAGCAGAGGGCAGCAAGTTATGAAACACTGTGGTATTGAGCAATTAAGTGAGGTAAATACCACGATTCTGTTTTAGGTTTGCAACCACTCATCTGGCAGGCAGGAGGGAGAATAAATTAACTGCCAAAGAGGTCATCCAGATTAACTGAGTTAATGTTAACTTAGGACAGACACATTGATAGCCTGGTTTTTAACAGCTGTGACTACAGTGGTATTTCGCTGCCTACAGCAAAATGTGTGACTCAGAAACTACAACCAGCAGTAAATGCTCAAATAGCGGCAGACAACCATATATCTAAGGACTTTTACTAGGGCAACACCTTTATGTCAGTGACACCTCTAGCCTGATACCCAAAGGACTAAATAGGCTGACAGTGTCTTACCCTGAGGGTGCTTGTTGTGGAAAGCAAGTGTGATGAAGAAGTTAGAGTATATTTTTCTTTAAAAAAAGTCATTCAATAATTCTGCTTGTTTCTGCACTGTAGACAGTTGATTCATTCATCACCCAGGAGTGCAGAAATTATATGCATTCATGTATGAGTGTGGAAGATGAACACTTTAACCTGGAGTATCTGGATTTTTGTGCTGTTGGAAAATGCTGAACTTCATCTGTTACTCTTCAACTCACCCAGCTGAAGAGAAGAGGTGTGAAAAAGAATTTAATTCAAAAGGAGCACGGAGACATGAAATGCTAGATAGAGAAGTCTAGCAGAAGTTATTCTGCTAAATAGTCATCCAATTTTGTAACTCCAGCAGCTATATTGCAAAGTGAAACATGAAGAAAAATAGTCCAAACCCAAGACAGAATGGTTACATAACAAAATGGGCTTTTTGCAGCTCTTGTTGTGAGGGATGGAGGGCTTAGAGAACAGGCTCCAAGTCGAAGACATTGAAGAACATAAATAGCATTATATTTCTAAGTGACTGCTCCTTTATTGCATTGCAGAACTCTTCTTTGTTTTCTGGGGCTGGGCTTTCTCCACTGTTCATAGTTTTTCAAGAAAGCAACAGAATAACATGTAATCTCTTTCTTTCATGTCTTTGGTATTGCTTGTTGGACAGGACTTCCACAGTAAATCATTGTTTTACACCTGCTCTATCACCTCGGTACCTTTCAGAAACTTCTTAGCATTTCCAGAATCAGCCAGACATCCCAATTTGTTCATGGAGCCATAATTTCTGCCCTGAAGTTCCATACTAGCTGCCACATGCATGTAGTGTTTTATCCATAGTGCTTTAAATATACTGTGGATTAGGTGGGGGAAAGCAGACAAAAATTCTTCCTGAGGGTTACTTTATGATATTCATCTTTAACTGACAAGGCTGCTTGGAAGGGAAAAGAACACATTGCCTACCTTGAAATCAAACATCTCTGCGCTTTATGGACATGTTTATTAAATTTGGCCGCATGGTGCACTCACAGAACATCTTCCACAAATGGAGGGAACTGTAGCTATGGACTCTGTGCAGCAGGAAGTCTACTCCTTGTTCATTTCCTGAGATAAAACCCCGTATTTAAAGGGTGGCACTTTCACCAATCAGTGTAGGCAGGCACTTGGGAACTGAACATAACAGAAACCAACACTCCTCCATGCCTTCCTGGTCTTGTAAAATGATTTGTGAAATTACAGTGCTAAGATCATCTGCTGGTTTTCCTTGCCCTCTTTTTTTTCCCTTGTAGCTCTGCATTGGGAATGAGACCTTGTTCTTTTCTCTTTCTTATGTGGTATAGCTTGATTTTCTCAGCCTTCAGCTAAGCCCTGGATTACAGCTTGTCTATTCCAGCATTCCTAATCTCCATCAGTCCCCGATGACAGGTGTAGGTAACCCCACACAAAGTCAAGGGATTCTCGCTTATAACAGAGAAGAAAAAGCTGTTCAAAAGAGAGGGATTAAAGTAACATAAAAAACCTTCTGATACATCCAGCTTTCAGTGAGCACTGGCTTTTTCAGACATTCCTGACAGGAGCCTTTGGCTGCCTGGTTTTCTTAGCCAGCTTCCTGACTGCTCTCTCTTTCCTCTCTACCTCCATTATACTTCTAAGCACTTTGACCTCTTCTAGTCCTCAGGTTATCCTGGGATGCCTGTCAAATACCCAAACCTTGATTTATTTTTGAGTTAAGTCCTTCCTGCGAAGTGTCTGTGTAGTCCCCAGCATCTGCTTCTCAAAGTCTTGAAAAGACCGTTGCTGATCATAAAGCCATCCAGTCATGAGGGAAGGAAGAAACAAAATTGGAACAAAATTATCTGCTGTAAATGAGACCACAGTGCTCAGAAGGCCTTTTGCTAAAAGAAGTACTATTGCTCTAGCTGCAAACTTGTCATCAATTTTTTGTGGTTTAAATGAAACGTTCTGTGTTTACTTTATAATTTATAGGAAAGTATCACTTAGGGTGTGCTTCATCGTGTATTTGTTGTGAAATGCATTTGAAACTAAAGACTTCAGCATTGATATCAATGTTTCACGGGGCACAGTGCTGGGAAGGGCAGAGTTGTTGAGGTTGAGTGTGAATTTGGCATAATGCTCCTGTAGGAGCTCAACTGACTGGTACTGCAAAACCTGCAGTGTAATTTGCAGTTCCAGGAAGGAAGTGTGTATGATAAGTGTTTGTAAAATACCGTCTGTTTCCATTTTGGAATCAGCTAACATTAAATTATTATTAAAATATGTTTGAAATTAGTTTTATATTGTTTCATGAAATTCTCATTAAGATGGTGTTTGTCAAAGCTAGACCAGAGAAGCAGCTTTTCTTTAAAAAACTTGATTATTCAATTCATTTCACACTCTGTAGAAGGTGAGAAGTTCTTCTCACTGTGTGCACATTGAAAGGCTTACCTCACTGTCAAAGCTGCTTCAGAATTACTCCAGAGTGACTTTCTAGGGGTACAGCCAGCAGTCTGGAGCCAGGAGACCTGGGGTATGTTCCTGGCTGCTTGAACATTGATTTGCTGAGTGGTTGAGAAGAAATTGCTTACCTGTTAGGTGTCTTTTCAGTGAGACAACATCTAAGTCACATTGTGAAGGTTAAGTAATCAAGAAAGGTTAAGATTGAGAAGAATTTGGATACTATTGGCTGAGAATACAATATTATTAATAATTCTTGCTCTAGGC
Organism: Setophaga petechia; assembly: GCA_024362935.1. Lineage (NCBI taxonomy): Eukaryota > Metazoa > Chordata > Aves > Passeriformes > Parulidae > Setophaga > Setophaga petechia. Next base: position 3,795,317 of record JANCRA010000055.1, on the reverse strand, counting down.
TTTCAATAAATAAATTCTCTAGCAACTTGAGTGTTCAAAGTTAGCATCTTGCATCTTGCATCATTACTTTACATCTTCAGTCATGCTTAAATAGGTTTTACTTTATATATGAGTGCTCAATTGTTTCCACTGAACTTTCTACTCTGTTATTACTCTTGGTGCTGTTTTTTTTTTCTGTGGAAACAAGTAATCAGAAATGTTCTTGAAAGCATGGCATCACTTTCAGAACACAAATTCAATGGCCTCCAAGTTTGTTCCAGTACAGCTGGAAGTCTCCCTTCACAAAGCTAGCAGAATTTGTTGTAGGAATACTTCATTAGGATATTGTTAAGTTGATGTTCACAATCAATGAAAATGTACACCTGTAATGCTTCCTGTTCTGCTTTCATTCCTGAATCATGTAATTTTAAAAAAGTCTCAGTAAGCAGCTGTTCTGATGTTTTGACAGGGCTTATTTTAAAGCAACTGGATTTGCTATTTCCTTCCTTTAACAAACCTCTAAATTTCTTCTTCAAGCTTTTGATTGGATATAAGTGGTTAAGTCCAGTAGTTTTTTCTTCCATCTTAATTAGAATACTGGACATTTTAATGGAAATTTTTGGTTTGCTATTTTAGAATTAAAATACATTGGGTTTTGTACATTTCTGTAAATTGAATTTTAAGTATAGAATAGAAAAATCCCTTTTTTAGTATTCAAAGTGCAGAATTAATTTCCTCAGGCTCTGTACTTTGCAGTGCCGGTGTGATTCATTTGCTAGTAATACCTGTGGAAATGAACAGGTTTGTCAGATGAACTGGACAGGAATCCTTCTGAATATGAAAGAAAAACTTCTTGGTTGATGATTTGTTTTATTCTGAAGGTATGAAGGATGATGACACTAAGGGAACCAAGAAACCAAGTTTATTAGCACAATGTTCATAAAGAAGCACGAAAAGAAACAAACATAATCTTCATCATCTATGTTCCTGTAAAAAATACAATTTTCAGATCTCACATCCCTAAGCATGTGCTTGTATGAAGGCAATATATGGAAAAGGATCCCTCCTTAGGCCCCAGAAGCAGCCAGTAAAGCTTCAGGTGGGGACCTGGCCACCCTCGATGGGAAGGGTCAGACCTGCTGGGACATACACAGCTATGCTCTCATGGAGTAAGTGACAGCTTGAATTAAACATTGGTTGGGGTGCCATAGCCAGGTGACAGATGTTCAGATTCCTGGTGATAATTAGTGTCCTGATGTGTACAAAAATGTCAAGTGAGGGTCAGGAGAAATTCTTGTTCTCTTCCAGTTTGTGAGCAAAGCAGAGAGTGTCTCCCCCTCCCAGATGATTCTCTGAGTGAGATACACCAGCATTTTCCTACACAGTGGAACTGGAAGGTTTTTATCTGTGTCTTTCTCATCTGGAAGTTTCATTTTAATCTGTTCTCATTCTTTGCATAATGAGCAGGCATTCACAATGTGTTTGGAAGAAGTGTTATTCTTTACAAGGTGCAAATGTCTCTAATCCTCTCCATCTCTGTGTCAAACAGAAATGGCTGGCCTTACACTGGGGCTTTCTGCTAACCCAGCTAACCAAGAAATTAATGTTCTACATAAAAGGTGAACTAGTAGCTTGAGACAAATTATCACAGGTGGAAAATAAGCTTGCTTGTTCCTACCCCTTCTTTTTTTAATAAGTGTCCTGTACTTCAAGACATTTTTGTTTTTAATTTTTGGCTCATATAAAAATGCTGGGCAAAACCTGAATGATTACTGTCTACTTGGACCACAGACTAAAACCACTAGCCTTTGAACATTGACAAAAACAGGTTTTGAGCAGTGTAAATATCTGTAACTCCACTGTTATCTCTCTACCAGTGGCTTTTAAAAAGTCGTGCAATGTCTTTGTTCTGTGCCATTGATGTTAACTGAGAATGTGCTAATGCCAAAAAGTCTTCCCTCCATCCTCCAGTTCCAGTGTCAACATTGCAGAATTACTGCAGCATCCTCTGGGCAGAGTTTAAAAAGCTTCTTGACCATAATGGGTAGGAAAAAATCACTCCGGGCCACAGTGCCACACTGCTGGTAACGCAAGACTCAGCTCCCCAGGTTTTAAGCTTTTCTTGGTAATGCTAGTCCTTCATTAAAATCAGCCAGAGCAGAAAACTGATCTTGGAGGAGAGCTCTCAGCTCCAGCTGCTTTTAGGAACTGGCAGGGAATGCCACCAAATCAAATCAGGAATTCTTCCCTTCAACTTCCTTGAGTAACAGGATTCTTGAGCATCCAGCAAGGGATTTGTTTATATAAATACATATAAATACAATTGTTCCTTCTTTTTGATGAATGATTCAACTTTTCAGCTGTGAATGCTGAGCTATAAAATTCCTGTAAATCCCCTTACAGTGTGTGGCCAACTGCTGTACAAAGACAGATCCAGAGACTCGGGATCACCTGCTGCATGACCACCAGCAGACACTGTTTAAATTACGTCTGTCCCTCTACCAAGCTCCAAAGTTAAGGGCACAGGCATGTGGTCTTTTAATGCTGGCTGCCAGATAATAGTACTAGATTATCCATGCTGGATGCTGTAATTAGAGCATTAATGTCTCCAAAGCCTTATAAAGTGAAGATGCTGAAAGTTACTGGTAGTAAAGAGTTAGTATCATATTTAAGCACTTAGGGCTTTTTTTGATCTGTGAGAACTTTCTGAGGGAGAATTCCCTTGTTTATATGATTATTGTGCATGCTGCTATTGGCTTTGGCAGTGAAAATGTACTTGTCAGATATGCTTTTATTGTAATCAGTTTATGGCTATTTTAATTCTGTGAGTTTGATGCAGTTGTCTGATGTCCATGGCCTGTAATTTCCAAACACAATTAGGGCTCATCACTGGGAATGCTAGAATTTTACCTTTCCTAAAAAACTTCAGTGGCCTTAGGTTTGTCACCGGAGTTTCCCTCTATATTTTATCTGACACATTCCTTTAATCCATGTAACCACTACCATTCATTGGCATCTGGCATAAATTAATGTTCAGACCCTGTAACGTAACTGGCCCTGCACTAAAAATTTTCTGTCCAAGAGAGCCAAGAGAGTTCAGCAGCCCTTTAGCCTTTCCTAATATTTCTTTTCTATGATCAAAATCAAGGCTACTTGCTGGTTGTCTTTCCACTGGCTTTAAAGGATCTTGGATCAGGATGACCATGGGAATGAAGTGAGTGGAGAAAAGGACTGAGTGTACAACTAACTACCCAGAGCTCAAAGTGAGTTCATTGAGGGTTGTTTGTGATGTACTATCACCAAAGGGGTATCGGGACCATACCAAAGTGATACAGAGACTCTATCATCAGAAGGTATGAAAAGCACTTTATTATTAGAAATTCACAGAAATTCACTTATAGAAACAATGGTGGACCTAAGACCTGATTGGCCTTTAGGAATCTTCTCTCACCTACTGGTCAAGAAGGGACAACTCCTTCTTGTAAACATCTTTGACAGAGATTGCCTGCCAGGTGCAGGGACTGAGATAATAATTGTTTTAATGCTTTCTGTGAGCTTTCTCACAGCTTCCCAGGAAAATCCTGAGAGAGCTATGTCTGTCTCTGTTCAGAGTGTATGTGATTATGACAATGTACGTTTGACTTGATTTGTGAAAAGAGGCTTTGAACCTGAGTGCTACAGACTGTACATGGGGGCGAGTTTGCCCATGGAAGTGTTAAAGGGATCTTGAAACTGGTTGAACATAAAGTTCATTGGAGGTGGTGAGTGACACTCCAGGTGAGTTAGAATCCCTGACTACTGCCATCCAGCTGACATAAAAATGAAGCACTTTTTCAGCTGAGCTAAAAGCCCTCAGTTTCAAACCTGTTGCATTGCATCTGTTGGTTCCCAGTGTTTCATGCAGGAGCTGTTGGCAGGTATGACTCCGTAAACCTCAACTAATTCATGACTAATAGCTGGCAGGACAATAAAAAATTGTTTGTAGGAGTTTCCAGGCAGCACCAATACACAAGCATTTCCCTTGAAAGATGGATGTGTCCCTGGAAGGAGTGGCACCCTTTTTAGTACCGGGGACATGTCCTACACAGAGTGATACTTGGTTTTGGGTGTTATAAAATAGACCTCTGTTTGTAAACAGACTGACAGCTCCATAGCTGGGTTGTTTCCACAGTGCATAGCTTTAAATCCGCCTGGAAATGTGTCAATCCTGAGCTAACCCACATTGCTGGGATGCCAGCTTCGAGGGATTTTCTATTCAGCAGGCTGCTTTGGCTCTCAATAACATGAAGAGGTTAGGGATGATGCAGCAGCTACATTGCTGGAGGGGAAAATTAGTTTTTCTGGGTGTTGCTCTTTGTGATAAGGTGTTTCCTACTTGCTCATTGCTAGAAAGGTTGTGGGCATCTACGCATCTCTTGCACACTGCCAGAGTTTGGCAAAATTCAGTTGCAGAGGAGTTTAAATTGTTCTCTTCCTTTGTTCTCATGCTCTAAGCATAGGTAATAAAAATATACCAGGTTTCTTTATGGTAGGCCAGCATCATGGCTTTCACCGATCATTTTTTTTACATACAAGAATTACTAATAGGTGCTTTCCTGCTATTTCAGTCTGACAACCTCATCCTAATCTTAAGAAAATTGTTTTCAATCTTGAGTTGACTTCCCAGTAAAGTATTCCTCTTTCTTGTGGGCCTAGAGACTTTGGAAAGTGTGCAGAGCATTGAGGATGTGAATTTTTATGTGAATTACTTACTCTGATTTCAAGTTATCATTAAGCCTTGCCAGTGAAAATGCAAACAAAACCATGTCTCTAGAGGATGGCGAATAGACATAGCTGCACATTGTAATCAACCTCTCTTGAAGATGCATTTAATATCTGTGTATTGATTCATTTATTATCATTCATTTAATATTGTGTATTTTTTTGTGAAATGCATTATTCATGTAACAAGATTCTCAGGGAGAAGCAGCTGAATTGTAATTTCTGAGAAGATTCTTCTTTTAAGAGATATCATTTTCATTATTTAAATAAATGCAGCAGGTCTTGCCTGCATGGGAAGTGACAGGAAGGGTGTGTAGATGGGGCACTGAGCCAGCCAGGAACTGCCTCTGAAGGGAAATAAAAGTAGTCATCCAGTAACTGAAGCCCTTTTGGGTCCGTAAGCAGCCATTTGAAACATCATTACACTTTGTAGGATTCTTTTGCCCGGTGCTAGAAGCACTTAAGAAAACAGCAATCAACCAACACTTACACCATGGAAAAGTTTTCTCTCTTGTAAAAATACTGCTTTTGAACTGCTTTCTCCAGTGCTGTTTTCCAGAATGCTTCCTCAGTTCTCCATGGAGTTCATCTGTCTGGGCTGTGATTCCAGGGCCTACAGGAAAAGTCCCACATGTTTATATTGCAATTCTGTCTTATTTACCCAACCCTAAGTAAACCAGTCTACTTAATTAACACAGGCTCAGCCTCTGCTATATTTAAGACCTCACTCCACCAGTGGTCCCACTGAGATCAGTTGGGCTGTTCAGAAATAACAAAACACAGATACCACCAGCAGACTTTAAGCTCAACTTAATAAAATTACAGTGATACAGACTGCACATGCTTAAGCAACACTAGGTGCTTTGCATCTCTTACAGCACTGCTGATGGCAAACTTATTTTTAAAAGGAATTTAATTAATGCATATAACCATTTAATTATGTTAATGAAACAAAAAATAGCATGTTACAGCTTAATTATAAATGCTTCATGAAGAGCATGATTCTCCTTATTTTGACTGCCCTGCTCCATCCCCATGCAACCATCTGATGGGAATGTGTCCCCTTTTGTCTTCCTCTTACCCTCCTCTTCCCACACTGGGTAGGAAGCTTTCCAGATCCCACTTCAGTGACCCCCTGGCCTGTGCATCTCCACTGGTGTGGATGGCCACTTGGCCTACCAGGGCAGTGGCCTGGTGCCACTGAGACATATCCAGAACCACAGGGAGCTGAGAGGGACCCCAAAGTGTGCTTGCTTCATTTTGGCACTCTGAAGCTGCCCAGTGGTGGACTGCTGGCATTAATGCCTTTCTCCTTTTCCCTTTGTTTCTTTGCCCAAGTTTGTCCACTACCTCCAATGGTGAGTCATGGAGACTACATCTGCCACCCACGGCCTTGTGAGCGTTACAACCACGGGACGGTGGTGGAGTTCTACTGTGACCCTGGTTACACCCTCGCCAATGACTACAAGTACATCACTTGCCAGAACGGAGAGTGGTTCCCCTCCTACCAAGTGTACTGTGTCAAAACAGGTAAAGGACTATCCTATCCTAACAGCCATGTCTTCTTACAGCCCCTCATTTCAGAGCAAATTTTTAGGATGGCAATGCCTGGTGAACTTTGTCTGTTTCATGGTTAAGTGATGAGCACTGATTTTAAGATGCTGCTATTTTCAAACTCCGTTGCAATATTTTCAAAAAGGGTAAATATAATGCATTCCCAAGATTCTGAAGGGCTCTAAATCATTTTGATCATTACCTCTTCAAATGTATTTTTTAACATTAGGATATTTTATATGTATGCAAGCTAAGGTCACGATTGCATGTATAAAAGACCAGTAAAGGGGAAAATGCAAGATCCAGGCTCTGTGACAGCTCTATGTTAAGACTGCTTTTGGTACATGGCAAAGGGTTTATTTGTGTTTTTACAAGTTGCATATAAAAAATGTGCACTTCTGAGTAGTGTTGAATATAAAATAACAACGGGAATATACAAACACAACTCTTGTATTGTCTTTCTGTTACAGAACAAACCTGGCCAAATACACAGGAGACCCTCCTGACTACATGGAAAATAGTGGCGTTTACTGCTACCAGTGTTTTATTAGTACTGCTACTGGTTATTTTAGCCAGGATGTTCCAGACCAAATTTAAGACACATTTCCTTCCACGGTTTGTACCGGTTTCTTTCTTATTTTGAAGGTTGAGGGCCTTGATTCCATTTTCACACTCAGCACTCCTTTCTGGAGAAATGGAGCAGCTCATGAGCCTTGCAGATACTTTGTTCTGCTCCGAGAAGAAGTCCCTGAACCACTAGTGTGGAAGGGCACCCCCAAAAACCTGCAGCAGTCCTTCACGCAGCTAAGATAAAAAGCAAAGTTTGCCAGATTCACTCTGGGAGTAATTACCACTCTTCTATTGAGAGCTGCTGCCTCTGCCTGTAAAAATAGCTGACAATATTTTTAAGTACTCATTTTCAGATGCTGGGGGGACTAATTTTTTAACTATGTAGACATTACTTAGTAATGTAAGTTTTAAGAAAGATTTTCTTTTTTCTCTATGGACAAAATTATATTAAAGGTTTGCTTTACCTTCATTAGTGTTATTTTCATCATGATTCATAAACATCTCCTGCATCTTCCTTTATTTCTATAAAATATCCTGGAGATGGGAGCATTTGTCATTGACTGACATAGTGTTCTCCATGAGGAAAGCCTATAGCCTAGACTTGTCTTGCTTACTAAAATGGTTTTCAGCCCTCTCCTTTTCAGATGTTTTCATGTGTTAAAGGTACCTAGGACCTCCTGCCTGGACTATACTGTGTTTAATAGGCTACTAAGCAGAAAGTTTAGGGTTTAATGGACCTTCCCAATTAATAGAATTGCTTTGCTTAAAAAAGAAATCAGCTTAATACTGGTTAAGGAAGCCTCCATCCTTTGAAAGCAAGACCTGAAGGAGGCCACAAGTCTTGCCACCAAACCCTTGTCATCCAGCAGTGGTGATCTCAGCACCCATTTATTTGTGCTATAAACACTTTTGTGCTCTAGCATACATTTTGCCAGGGGTTCAGACACTTTTGCCTGGTGAACCCCATCTGTGATCTTATATCCATGACACCTACTGTGCACAGCACAGTAAATGGTGCTCCTTCTCTCTTCCACATACCTGTTTACCTTCCCTTCTTGGAACTGTTCTTCCCATTACTGGTTTCACATTTTCCGATTGTAACAGATTCCACCTGTCAACCCAAGCATAGTTTGGCAAACACTTTTGTGAATGTTAATGACCCTGTAGCTTCATTTGGCATGACTAGAAAGTACTGTGTGGAGTTCAGCAGTTGCTCCGAGGTGCTGCTGACATGCTCCTGCTCTCTGCGATAACCTTTCTGTGTTTGACGTAGAGGCAACCAGGAGGGCTCCATGGGCGACCCCGACTTTGTGGTGGTGGATGGTGTTCCTGTCATGCTGCCTTCCTACGATGAAGCTGTCAGCAGTGGCTGGAATCCCCTGGCACCCGGATACTCAGCTACTGCAGACCAGGGGCATATTTTGCAGACAGAAAATCAGAATCCCCCTGCTTACCCCGGTCCCAGGATTCCAGACACGCAGCCCAGTGAATTTGAGACCTGTGATAGTAGGTCGGGTTCCTCTGAACTGCTCCAAAGTTTGTACCCATCCCTGACATGCCAAATGGCAGCACTTCCCAGCTCAGATCGAACTGACGTATCCCACAGCACTGACAGGGACGCTGTATCCACAAGTCCCCGGATCGATATCACAGATGGTGAGTCTTGCATAGATGCAATAGGTGAGTCCATGGACCGGGGACATCATTTTTTTGTAGGAATTCTACAATTCTAGGAATTCACACAGCTGACTCACTCCTACTTTCTCCATGGTTTTGTCTACACTTTAATTTGAAACTTTTTTAAAAATCATAAAACTCCATGGTTATAGAATTTCATGTCTGTGATACGTCCTTGCTAACTGTGGTGCATGTGATTTGAATGCCAGGCCAGAAGGGTCCTGTCCAGACCCCAGTCTCATCAATGGGGATGTCAGCAAACACCTGTGTAAAGCAGCAAAGCCAACCCTCATCTTGCCTGTGCTGATCTGTTCATCTGCTCTTCAACTCCTGCGTTCACAGCTCTCTCACATACCATGGCTTTCACAGCAAATACCAGGATTTTCTCCTCAAAAAGGAAATAAATTTTATTTCCATACTGGGCCAAAATTAGCAGCCTTTATTAGCAAACTCATCATGTCTATGCATCCAGCAAAATGTTCCTTCCATCTGAGGCACGTGACCCTTAAGCCATGGACACAGAAATCAGAGCATAAGGAGAACATGCCACAGGTCCATGTGCCAGGAGGGAGCTTGCCATGTATTATTGCCCACCTTTAAATCAAACATTAGCATGTACTGACACGATTTCATGGAACTTTGGTTGGTGCTGCTCAGCATGTTAAGGAAACTGGATGACTTTCTTTGGAGACATTTTGAGGGAGAGGCTCATATCCCACTCTCCACTGTCATTGAGCTGAAGACCAGTGTCCTAAATTCAGTGTGGGTGAAGGTCTGGGTGGAGGAAGCCTTCTGCTTCAGAGGAGTTAGGATAGTTTGAGTGGTACTGCAAGGAGAATAAGAGATCCAGGAGGAGAGGAAGAAATTACAGGGCTGTCAGTTAAAGTCCCTTCCACGTCTGAATGCTGCTTCAGTGATTAATGTAGTAGCAAGGATGTTTGCATTTAGATTTTTGTGATCCTAACTTATTGGAGAAAATCTGTGTAGTTTTAGTTATCTAATTTTCATAGAGATGTTAGAGTCCAAGTGGGTCTAGATTTGGCAATATCCCATGTCTTATTCAGATATTTGCAATGTCCATTTCTGGTTTTGTAGAATTGGTAACAATTATACTTTGCAAAAGCAAAAAGGGAAATTGCAATCAGCAGTCAATGCTGTTTCTTTGTTTCTCCTAGAGATTCCTTTGATGGAAGAAGACCCTTAGCCTGCACTGAGTCGTGTCCTCATCACATTGTACTGTTGGGTGACATGAATCAGGAGGATTCAGAGATAGAAAAGACTCTGTGGATTTGGGGAGTGTGTTTTCCTACTTACCAATCTTCCACACAATGATGTCACCGGGTTGGGTGTATGTGGGGACAACAGCATCAGCATTCCGAACAGCAGCAATTTTATGAATGAATCCTGGGGATTTGATGAGAGCAGATGTAGAAAAATAACTGTGGCTTTTTAGAAGTGAAATGTATATCTGCATCGCAGAAAGTCATATGGCTCTGTAAGAAATGCTATTGGATTTTGATACTAACTGCCTCACAAAAGCATGTCAAAATATGTAAATTTGCTTATAAAGACTAAATGATCTAGACCTCTAGTTTATGAAGAATCCTTTCAAGTTTAAAAAACATCAGTACTGAAACACACACAAAAAAAGAGGAAAGATCCTCTTTGGCTTTCCTATGATAACCAGGAAGTTTTTGATTTAGTTGTTGGTGATTTTGCTTCAGACCATGTCTGCAGAAAATATAACAGAAATTATGGGATTCATATATACTTAGATGTACAATAGCAAATCTATAAATATATATATATATGTATATTTAAAAACTCTTAAAGAGAGAGAAAAGGAAAGACTCCCAGGTCACATAATGATCTGGAGATTTTTTTTAAAGGTAAGGCAGAATTTATATCATAGACAATATTCAAAGTAAAGTATCAATGTTTGTATTTATGCAAGACTTCTGTGACTGCATTGCATTTGATAAATCCTGCTGTAATATGAGAGATCTAAAAGATGTTAAAATTATGAAATACATGCTTAAGAAATGTTGAACTGCTCTGCTTCAACCTTTCTTAAGCTCTTAAATATATACATATATATATATATATATATATATATATATATATATATATATATATATATATATATATATGAGAGACTAATCTACAGTCATAGCCCAGAGCACTGCCTTGTCCCTTTACATTGTGGTAGTATTCTGAGCCATTATTGTAGAATACCTAAAAAAAAAAATAAAGCTGAGTTTCAGTTCTTTTGACTTACCTGACTATTGTGTAGTTGGCTTGTTTTTTCCTTCTTCACTTCTTTCACCAGCTCGTACCTGAAGGTAGGAGGTAGCAGAACACCTGTCCTGTGGCATTTTCAGCTTTACATCTATTATTCAGCTGGAAATTGAGAGAGTGGTTTTGGTTAAACAGAGCACACAGAATGGGTGCAGCAGGGGCACAGCTTCTGCAGATGCAATGTGGGTTTCATTGAGTGTTTTCTATGCTCTGCAGGCTGTGCCAGAGCATTGTGCTAAAGCCTGTATGAGGGGTTCACTCTGTGGTGTTACAGGCTATTTGTACTTTGTCAGGAAAATTCCTGGCTGTTTCATGTACTCTCTGAAATCCAAGCTGATTTTCTTGTCTTATTTTTGATATTGTGCAGATGAAATACCTTAAACTGGCAGTGTTTGAAGGAATTAACACTGTGTGTTAATGACAGAGATTGCCATCATGTGGGCTAATCCAAACCAAAGGGGAAAATAGGACTGAATTCTGATTTTATGTACAAAGTGAATGAATAATATCTCTATTGCTGTAAATAGAGGATCACTAAAAGCTGGTCTGTTATTTTTTCATGATTGTTTAATGATTTATTTGTATTGTGGTAGCATTTAGCGGGACAACTCATGAGCCAGGCTAGTGGAATAATAGATGTGCTGCAACCATTCAAGAAAAGTGTTTATTAGCATCCCGTCAGCAACTGTACATGACAGCAAGAAGCAAAGGCAGACCAAAAGCTGTGGCAAGCAGAAGTAACTCTGTCAATTATCCTACAGTAAGACTGATGAAAACACAGTGATTGGTACTGAAAAATGAGACATATTCCATTTTATCTTCCATCCTTGCTTATACAATATTTCCATTTTTCTTCTCCTGAATTGTCTCAGTTGCAGCTACATGCTTAGGTTTATCCCACAGATGTATCTATCAGGTGTTTGTACTTTCTTGGTTACCCCTTCCTTTTATGATCTCAAACTTTCCAGAGGTGTTTTCACAACCACTCAGAATTACCACTCCAGCAAACAAGACAAGAGTGCTCTAAAACCAACCCTGAACTGAAGCACACCCCAAGCCTCCAGTCAGTTATGTGATTTCAGTTTCATAATGCCATTGAAAAGTATTGGATTTACTTTAAAATGCCTTATTAGGAAATCCATCTTCGCTGGTCTTTTAGCAGCTTGTGAATTTTCATCCCTTATTAATTTTTTTGTTTCCATTTATTAATTTCTATGAAAGCTTCTTGATGAATATTTGGAGCTCTGAAGTTTTACAAAGTCACACTGCTGTGTGTATTGTATCACAGTCATTTTAATAAAGGAGCCAGACAGGATAACTGAAGAAATGTAAATTTATGACTTATTAGAGCATTTTTATTTTAAGAAATGCAGAACTGCAAATGCACCAAAAAACATGAATGTATTATTTTTGCTTGATAGCCTTTTGATAGGACTGTGCCAAATACAATTTTTAAAGGAAAGAAAGTTTTACCATTTTTTGCTTATGTTGGATAAAACTTCATGGAAGACTGTTTTGGGGGGGATTATTTGTGTGGTTGAGTTTGGGGGTTTTGCATGCTGGAATATCTGGGGGGAAAGAGAGGATTTTTTTCTTATGCTATATTTTTTCCACATAGGGCTTGAATTCTCACGAGAGGACTGCCTGCCTCTGGATCCACATCTGTGTCCCCACCCACAAGGTGACACCCTGGGCTGCACCCCCATCTTGCCCAGCAACCTGAACACCCTGGAGAACTCGACAGCTCCCTGGCCTAAGACCTCAGGATGTTTTCAGGACCTCAAGAGACAAGAGGGCTGCTATGACCACAGCAGGATGTTCACTGTGTAAATGAGACCAGATGGGAGGATAAGCACATCTTATGCAGATCATAAGCTGTTTTCCCTTGAGCTAACTGGATGTGAATTAAAACAGATCCAGGAAAACTCTTATTGGTGAGCGGTTAGTGAAGATGGAACCTATGTGCCTTCAGCAGAGAGAAAATGGTTGTGTACTGAGAACTCCAGGAAAGAAAAAGAAGAACTGGCTTCACCCTGCCAATATTTCTAAAAATGAGAAAAGAGGAGCAGAAGTGAGCAATGTGTCAGCCTTGAACAGTGACTTATGAACAGGGACTTGACCTGCAGAGTGCTGGGTGAAGGGTGGCGATCCAGGGTCTCACAGGAGCCCTGCAGGTAGTGAATCACAACCTGAGCATGAGTCAACAGAACCTGGCTGTTGTGAAAATGTTAAATGTCGACACAGTGTTTACACAGAACTGTAACTTATAAAATCCATTAAGCAATCATTCAGCTGCATTCAGCACTAGTAAGGCCTCAGATAGAGCAGTGTGTCAAATGTTGAGCAATTTTTTTCCTCTTCAAGGGAAATGTGGTGCAGCTGGACAGCAGCCAAGCAGAGAGAATCAAGCAGAGAGAATTGGAAGAACCTGTCCCGTCCTCACAGATAATATAGTATTCAGTGTGAACAACAGAAGACCAAAGAGAACACAGAAATTAAGTTTTCTGTAAGAAACATATTTTCAAAGAAGATGGAATTTATCCATATAAGTAGGACAAGAATAATAGACTTAAATTGAGGCTTGAGAGAATTAGTTTATATATTAGCAAAAACACTCTAGTCGTAGGAATAGTTACTAGGAGAGAGAGACAGTCTGAAGAAGCTGTAAAAACCTCTGAGGGATTTGTTAAGACTGTTTTAAATAAGTAGAGGCCAGGAAAACATTGGGAAAGATGCACAATGTGCGTTTTGGGCCCCTTCTCATTCTGTCTCTGCATGACTCACAGCTTGTGAGAACTAAACTTGGCTGATGCCCAGTTTTGTCCATAGACTAATTCCAAACTGATGGTACTGGGCACACTAGTCAGTGCTCATCAAAACCACAGCTAGAAATACTCTCTGTTCCACCAACTGAAGCTTTCATGTAGCATGGGCTGAACTCCAATAAAATCCTGTTAATTAAAACTTCTTGCATTGAAGTGACATTGATTTCAGAATTTTGTTCTGTAACTGTCCTGGTTTAGGGCAAATCTGGGAGAAAACCGCCAAAAGGGGCCCCCTAGAAAGCCAACCCACACAGCCCCTCCCCTCCCCCACAACTGATTCAGAAAAATTTCCTTGGAGAGAAGTGGAAAGAACCTGTTTATTTAACAGGCAAGGCACTCCTTAGCACAAGAAATTAACAATACTGGTTGACAAAACTCATTCACCGCTCTGAAGAGATGACAATTCAGAAAGTCTCTCCTCTGGGTGCTCACTCTGTTATCAATCCCTCCGGCACTGGCAAAGGCTGCTGCCCAGAGTAGGCCCCTGTAGGTGACAAAGTGCAAGCTCTCGGTGCTCTCCAGGTCCAGGTCTGGAGCAAGTTCAAATGGTTCCAAGAAAAAGGGAAAGAAAAACAGTCCATAGAAAACTCAGACTGCCTCAGCTAGCTGAACTAACTAAAAAGCAAAAGGAGCGCTGTGTTCTGCCCTATCTATGCCCAGACAACAGTGGAGTTCTGTTTTTGTTTGGGCATAGATAGGGCAGAACACAGGCAGTTCCAGCAGACTGCGGGGGAGAGTGCAGCTGATAACGAAACTCTAGGCTTCTTCTTGTCATAAACAGAACAGACAACTGGGGATACAAGCATCATAGCGTCACCCTAGGATAGTGACAAATCCAAACTTGGGATTTTCTGGTCTTCATGTCTATCTTAGGCAGTTAAATGAATGTAGCCCTGCTAATACTCCCTGTGCATTAGGTGAAGTAAATCCTCTCTTGGCAATTATCTGAAGACATCTATTGAGCTCAATGAGTAATAGCAGCTCAGGCAACTGGAGCACAGACCCTATTGTCATGCTTATGCAAAACTTCCCATGCCCAAAAGCTGTTTGTTCCTCCCTGCTCTGTGCTGTGGATAGTAGCACAGCTTAGCATGTCAGCTGTCAGAAGGGGAGTAGCACAGATAAGAGAAGCACATCTCAAGTTCCTGTTCTTGATCTCCTGTGGATGTCCAGGCATGACTTGGGGGCAGAAAGAATTACAAAGCAAGTAAACATCTGCCCCAAACCCAGTCAAGGATATATCCAGTCCCTTCAACATGGTTCCCAAAGAAATTGTACTATACTGGAGGGAAAGCCCTATGGCAGAGAGAAGATGGGCCTGCTTTGCCTATCACTCTCCCAGGCCAAGGCGTCCAGCCAGAACAGGCAGACAAATCCTTCTCTTCCTATATAATGTACATAACTTACTTCATGCATCCAGATTTCTCTCACTATTATTTAGTGGCACACAGCCACTACATTTTCCAGGACAGGAAGATAGGTTATTTAACAGAAACAGAAAGGGCTGAGATTGAATCATCTTCTGTCCAGGTGTCAGAGCAGACTTTTAATAATTCACGAAGACCCCATAAAGAAATTGGATGGATGAGGCTGACTGGGATTCAAGGCACCCTTCCTCAGCAAGGCAAAGGGGCTGCCCTACAGGGCAGGGGCAGCTGCTATGTGAGGGCATTTTAAAACCCAGGAAAATTACATTCTGCTAAAATATATTAAGCAGAAACCAGGAGAAGGAAGAAAGGAGAAGGAAGAAGGAAGAAAGGAGAAGAAGGAAAAGACATCTCTCCTAGGGTGGTGTTATGATGATTGTATCCCCATTCATGTGTTCTGTTTATGCTAGATATTATGTTCTGTGCCTTCAAGTCTGACTTTGAAGAGTGAATGTTTTATTTTGGTTTTGTTATCAGCCGTTCCCCCACTACTGGCAGGACACACAGACGGGGAAGGATATAGTGCCACTTTTGCTTTTTACTTGGCTTTTTCTCTTTGCTCTTGCTCTTGCTTCTGCTTTGCTTCTGCTTTGCTCTTGCTTTTTGCTTCTGCTCATTAGGTAGTTCAGCTAAGCAGTCCAAATTTTTCCCTGGACTGTAAGAATCCGTGTATCTCAGGCTGTTGTAGGAATCCACTCCAGCTAGCTGGGACTCTAGCCCACACGGTCTTACATAGACAAAGTAAAAGACCAGAAGTGCTCTTCTCCACGTGGGGACGAGTGTCCTGTTTATTAGCTTGGGAGGACACACTTCAGACTCTAGCTACCTTCCAGGTGAAAAAAAACATGTGCTCTTCTTGCAGTGAATTTTTATACCCGAGGGGATGGGGGCAGGGGAATAGGACTGCAGCCAATGGGATACCATTGAGGAGGGGCGAGGGGAGGGGTAACCAGAGGAAAGACCACCAGGGGGTACAGCAGAGGGGTGCCTGAGGGAAAGACCATGTGATGGAGAAGAGAAATAACAATCTATGTGACATAACATACTCATTACAAATTTCCAATTACCCAGTGCAAAACAACAACTGAATAAACTAGTGCAATACAACACTGGACTGTTTCTCCTTTCCCTTTTTTTGGACCTACTCAAACCTGTTCCGGACTGGGACCTGGGAAACACCAAGAGTTTGCACCTTGTGGCTGCAGCAGCTACCCCAGCGCTGGAGGGACTGATAACAGAGTGACCACCCCCCAAGAGAAACTTTCTGAATTTGTCATTTTTTACAGAGCGGTGAAAGAGTGGTGTCATCTGGTATTGTCCATTTTGTGTGCTGGGGGGTGCTGTGACTATTAAATAAACAGGTTCTTTCCACTTCTCTCTGAGGAATCCTTCCCAAACTTGTTGGGGGGAGGGGCCATGTGGGTTTGCTTTCTGGAGGGGCCCCCTTTTGGAGGTTTCCCCCAAATTTGCCCCAGACCAGGACAACATCTAAATTTTAATTAGGTCAAGGGGACATGGATAAATTCCCCATGTTTTCCAGTAAGAACAGAGGGAGCTGTTTGTTTAATACAACTGGTTCAAAAGAAAGTCAACAGGCAAGCACAAACTTCCAAGTTTTTGGGGCTTCAGTATCTTTTTTCTTTTACCTCTGCATTTCTGCCATCAGACTGGTTCTGCTTACAATAAGGACCTTGGTTTTGGTTTGGATTCACTTTTTCAATTTTACTGTGTTTGCCTTAATTTCTCCTCTGCTTATCCTTCTATTCACTCAGTTTTTTTTGGTAACTAATACTGTTGTTCCAGTGTAATTCTGCCACCCCAGTCATGCTGGGAAGCAAAACAAGTTGCTTACTTGCAGAGCAGTACCCAGCAGGACACTTTCCCTCCCATATTATGAAGTCGTTCTTATTTGCCTTGCTCATTTAAGTTCTCAGCAGACAGGACAAGAAGGGACATGGAGCTCCTCACTCTGCTGGCAAATGTTCCATGAAAATTATTAGAGAGGGACACTGAGGGGAGCCCACATTTCTTCATGAGTGCCATGTCTATGCCTTCGTCCCAGGAATGTCAGCTCACCAGCTTTCATCAGCCCAATATTCACAGGTGCTTGTGAATGCTCCTATGAAAACAGCAATAGCCAAAGGTTTTAAGGATTTGCTGATATTTTAGGGTGTTGTTAAAGTAAGATCTTTTAAAAGACCCCCTCCTTTCTGAAACTGGTGAGCTCACATCTTCAGGAAATTGGCACTGATACAGTTAGGCAGCACAGGGTGCACAGCAGGTCACTTCATCTGCCTGCTTCCTGGTGCTCCAATATGAATTTCTTGTCCCCTGGGTAACTGCTTGAACTAAAGAGTTGCCAGTTTCTGAGCTGTCAAGTTGACATATTTTCTTTTTTCTTTTTAACCTAATAAGGCTGGATTTATTTTTAATGTTCCTTATTACCATCCACTTCTGACTTCCATGCATCTACTCATGAGTACATGCTGCTCTTGCCAAAGCAAGTGTCTTCGAGTAGCTCTGTGAGCCCCTGGAACTGCACTGCCCTGCAGGGGGTCACATTTGCCACCCTTGTCCCTTCTATTAATTCCATGGCAGCACATGCTGCTCACCTGCCTTGTTCACTACTCTCATGCTAATAACCATGCAACCAGTTGTTATTTCTCTCATAACCATTACCAGAGCTGCCTGCTTTTAATAATTCAGGGTTAATTGCTTACTAAAAAGTTTAGCAGAACGATTTAGTTTCACTTAGCCTGTTCATTGATGAACACTATAAATGTCTGCACTCTATCATTGATAGAGCCATTACTGGCTCTATTTTTGCTGCAGCAAAAATGAGGATTAGTCCAACTGCCTGCTTGTATACTTCCTGCTTGGTTTTCATTAGATTTTGAGCAACCACTTGGGAAGAGATGTGCAGGTTAATTTAGCAATAATTTAGCAGGTTTTCTTACATATCCATTGACATTGCACCAGTGTGTAGCGTAGACAGAGCTACAGAAGTCCTGAAGCCTGGCATTAAAAAAGACATCATGACAGCTGTGAAGTGTCCAGCTTCTCAATTAGGGTGCTGGGCTGATTCTATCACAAATACATTTTACTGGGGATAGGCATACCTACAACAAGGTTTAGATGATAGTGTTCTCTTTGGTTTATGGAAAAAGTGGGAGGAAAAAATGCCAAGAAGAAGCATCATTAAAGATAATGATGCCTCTTTAGTCAGTTTTCTCTGGTCTGGGAGGCTCCTGTTCCCTGAATTTCTGAATCTAGGAGCTGTTACAGACAGAAGGCTCTGGATATACACACTGATCTCAGTTTCCAATGAAATGAATGAGAACTGGGACCCCTTTCAGCAACAAACTCTTTCTGACCATGCAGTCAGGAGTCCCCATCTCCATCTTGTTGTGTTGTCTTGTTCTGTTCTCCCCTGCTTAAGTTGATTGTTCTGTTCCCCCCATGTTGTAATGGTTCTGCCCCAGTTCTGCTTCAGTTCTCCCTCCTCTTTTTGTTAAATGCCTGTCTCCCTCGCTCCCCTAGAAACCCAATGTATCTTTTTTGTAATCCCACCCTGGCTGCCTGCCAGTCACTCCCAGCCACCACCTTCTCCTCCAGAAACTTCTCTCCAAGGCTTGGCGTGATTGGTTCTGGGGCCGGGGCCCTTCCATCATGTTGTTACCATTGGTTTTCCTCTAATGCCAGTACCCCACTTCCCCCTGGACCCCCATTCATCCCTGTGTCGGTTCCACCCCTATCTCCCACTCCCTTTATAACCCCGTAATCCCACCCCCCCTCTCTTCGATTGCTGGCTTCACTGGGACTTACAATAAAACCTGGACTTGCCCCAATCGGAGAGCGCTCTTTATTTTCTGTCCACCACAGCCTGCTTTCAGCCTCATCCACACCTGGCAGCATCGCCGGCTATATCACCAGACACTTGCCTGAGGCCCTTTCCCGAAGCGCTGCTATCGGGCCAAGTGCCCCCAGTGCTGCTAGCGGTTGCCAGCCGGTTAGCCTGGGTGCTTCTCTATAAAGCCGAACCGCTGCAGTTCTTGGCTTCCAACGTGGGAGCCTGGGTGCGTCTCCTGGCATCGCGTCACCTGAGCGCTTCACCTGAGGGAGCACTGGACCCCGTGGACGAGACAAAATTGTCTCACTGGCTGCGGAACTACCCCAGGGTGAGCAGACCCCGTTTTAGTGGGTGGCACTCCCTGGGGACAGAGAATGACGCCTCCTGGCACCGCAGGAGTCGTTCTCCAGACAGGAACCACCACGCCAGATTTTCCTTTCGCCCCCACTGGATTCTCGTAAGTATTTCTCCTTTCTCTTTCCCCCTGTCTTTTTAATCATTTTTACCCCTTGGTCCTGTGTGCAGGTCGAGGTGATTTTTCTCTTTTCCGCTGCGCAGCCCTTTCTGCTGACAGGGGCTAGTGCGGGGCTCTTGTTGTTTTCTTTAACGTTACTACCAGAGTGGTGGGTGGTTTGAGCTGCCTTTTAAGATCTGCGCCATGGGTGCTCGGCGGTCGGCAGCTCAAAAAAGAGGTTCTTCCCGAGTTGTGGGCATCCTTGCGGAAGGGGGTTTTGATATACCCAAGAAGGAGTTGCATAGGTTGATGAGATGGCTGTCCTCTCAGTTTCCCGAGCTTTCCCCCGATCTAATCAATACCCCCAGATTTTGGGAGACAGGTAATGTTAAACTTCAAGATGCGGTTAGATCCAGGGAAACCTCATTGGCAAAAGTTGCCTTTTGGACTTCTCGAATTCGGCAGTTACTCAAATGCAACTCAAAATCAGAGAGGCAGATTTCCCCACCATCTTCATCCAGATTCTTCCCCAGTTCATCCTCCACCCCTGTTCCTAACCCTTTTCCCTCCCCTGCCTGTCCTCAAACTGGGGTTCTGAGAGGAGCAACTCACTCCAGCAAGGCACAGGGTGGCCATCATTCCCCTGGCTCCTCTCAGAAATCCCAATTTCCCCCCCTGCTAAGAATCCTGGCCAGACTCTTACGGGCTCCCTTCTGTCCCACTCTCTCTGCGTTTGCAAGTCCCCAGTTCAAAAACCCTCAGTTCGGTTTCAGCTCCCTCCACAAGATGGCTCCTATGGAGCCCAAGAAGGAGGGAGCCACATGTTTTTTCCCGCCCTTTACCCGTCTTCTCCTCATAACCCCTTCCGTCCCCAAAAAAACCCTTTCCTGTCCCCGGATTCCTCCCAGCCTCCTTTCGCCCCTCCTCCATCGGCGCCTCCCATTTCTCCTCCCCCTCCTTTCCATCAGACCGCACCTTCAGACTCCTCCCTCAGGGAGGAGCCCCTGCCAGTCAATGTCCCCGCCCAGTCCTCTGTCCAGTCCTCCAGCCACACCCCTTCCCCTCCTCTTTCCAGTTCCCATGCTCCCCCTTCCGGTTCGTACGCTTTGGCATCTGGGGGTGGAGAGGTAGGGATCCGGAGCCGGCCTCCATCCCATCAGTGGCTCCGGTCCCTTACCACCCTGAGGGGGAGGGGGGAATCCGAGCCCAGTGGACTCCCTTTCCCCACCACCAAATAAAAGAACTCTGCAAGGCCCAAAAGGATTTCTCCCAGGAGAGTGAATACTTCCGGGGGATCCTGAGGGCCACTTTAGCAGGGTCGGAAGTCACCCCTTGTGACCTCCGAAACCTTTTCTCATGCCTCCTTAACCCCACAGAATATGTTTTGTGGGAAGCGGCATGGGAGAGGGAGGTGTTGGGGATTCTCCTGTTCTTGTGGGAAAACCCTCACACAGGACTGGATGTAAATGGTGATACCATCTCCACCGACCGCCTGTGCGGGAAGGGGACCTGGGCTGATGGGCACACCCAGGCTAGAGTCATCCCACCTGAGGTGCTGAAGGAGAGTAGAAAGGCGGCTGAGAGGGCATTTTTAAGGTTACCATCAACAGCACCCCAAATATCGTATTCAAAAATCGTGCAGCAGGCTGATGAGACATTTATGCTTTTTGTCGAGCGTCTCCGGAAGGCGATGGAGTCGCAAGTGCAGGGTGAGGAGACTAGGACGGAGCTCCTCAGAGAGGTGGCTTCTACAAATGCCAACACCGCGTGCAGGGACACCATCTTGAGCCTTCTGCTAGACCCGCCTCCCACCCTGCAATGAATGCTGGAAATATGCACTCGCAAAGTCATCATACCATCCGGAGACCTCGACCACAGGGCCAGACCACCACCCCATCGCGTCACCGCTGCCGATACTTTGGAGGCCATTCCAGTCGACCCTTCTCCTGCGGTCTCTTCACCTGATTATCCACCTCTTCCCAGCACCCCTCGGCCAATCCACAGAAGCACTTCCCCCTGCCACCTTTGTGGGAAGATAGGACACTGGATGCCTGACTACCCCTTACGATGGCAGTTTTATGAGTTTAAAAAACATCAGGAGATTCAGGGGGGGCCCCCCACCGCAATAAAACTAGGAGCCGAGAGGAGTCCTCCCCTGCGCAAAGACATAAATAAGGCGGGTTTAACATCATCATGCGGGGAGGGGAATAAGGGAGAACCATCTGCCGCTGCAACCAAATATGACCATTACTTAACGGATTTGTCATGTCTATTATGCCTCTGACCTATGCCCATTCTAACAACTTTTTCTCAATCTGAACCTTTCAGGTTGCAGCTGACAGAGCCTCTCCATCTGAGGAACTCCGATTTCTATCTAGTGACTGTGTGCCCAGAGTGCCCAGGTAAATGGGGACAGATCAGCTGTGGGTATGTAGTTGTCGGAGACACAAAATTCACACCACCTGAAGTGAACATTGTCCCGGGTCTCTTGACATCAGACCCGGGGCGATTTTCGATGGGGCTGTCTTGTGTCTGCCCTCCCCTCTTCCTGCCCAAGGGACAGATCATTGCTCAGACCATCCCAGTGTCTGAGCTAACCCGGGTCCCAGGGCTGCCCTCCACATCAACATGAGAAGAACATCCCATGGTGGCCTGGGCTCAGGTCCTTGGGTGGGAGAAACCAAAAATCACTTGTCAGCTTGAGAGAGGAAAAAATCAAATACCCCTTGAGGGTCTTTTGGACACAGGGGCAGGTGTGATGATCATTCCTTTTCAGGAATGGCTGTCACATTGGGAATTGCAGGACGTGGCTGGTCACGGTTGTGGTGTTGGGGGTCTACAATTGGCCAGGCAATCAAGGAGCACCGTGCAAATTAGGGGGCCAGATGGGCAATTGGCTTCTATACGGCCATTCATTTTGGATTACACAGAACCCCTGTGGGGGAGGGACCTCCTTGCCCAGTGGGGAGCCCGAATTGACCTACCAGTGGCTTCTCAGGTTTTTCGGGCAGTGGTCACTGAAGAGCGCTCTACCTGGAGACTGAATTGGAAATCAGACAAACCAGTACAGGTAGTGCAGTGGCCACTCAATAAGCAAAAATTAAAGGCGCTCAATGAGTTTGTCAAGGAGTAGCTACGTAAGGGCAACCTGGTGGAGACCGTGTCAGAGTGGAACTCCCCAGTGTTTGTCATTAAGAAACCTAACAAAGATAAGTGGTAACTCCTTCACAATCTCCACCAAATTAATAATATTATTGAAGACATGGGTCCCCTCCAGCCAGGGATGCCGTCCCTGACGATGTTTCCCCGAAACTGGAATCTAGCAGTCATTGACATCAAGGACTGTTTCTTCCAAATTCCCCTTCACCCAGATGATGCCCCACGTTTTGCCTTCACAGTTCCTGCCATAAACCATGAAGCCCCAAGCAAGCGGTACCATTGGCATACTCTTCCACAAGGAATGAAGAACAGCCCTGTTATCTGCCAACGGTACATCGTTTCCTTGCTGTCCCCCATACGTGCAGCCACCAAGGATGCAATAATATATCACTACATGGACCGCATCCTCATTTGTGCTCCGACAGACGACATACTCACCCACGCGCTTGACCTGACAATCAATGCATTGATTGCTGCAGGGTTCAAGCTTCAGCAGGACAAAATTAAATGGATGCTGCCCTGGAAGTATCTGGATTTGGAGATTAATAAGTGGACCATTGTGCCGCAAAAATTGGCTATCCATACAAACATCAAGACCTTGGCAGATGTCCATCAGCTGTGTGGGTCTTTAAACTGGGTAAGGCCTTGGCTGGGGATTCTGACCGACGACCTAGCCCCTCTTTTCAATTTATTGAAAGAGGGAGAGGAGCTCAGTTCTCCTAGGGCTCTTATCCCAGAGGCTCAGGCAGCACTGGAGAAAATCCAGCAGACCATTTCAGCCAGGCAGGTTCACAGATATCAACTGGGCCTGCCATTCAAATTTATCATCTTGGGTAAGATGCCACACCTCCATGGGGGGATTTTTCAATGTGACAACTCCATCAAGGGTAAGGACCGAGGCTCAGAGGATCCCCTCTTGATCATAGAGTGGGTTTTCCTCAGCCATCACAGATCCAAAAGGATGACACAGCCATCAGAGCTGATGGCAGAACTGATCAGAAAAGCAAGATCGAGGATCAGGGAGCTGGCAGGGTGTGACTTCGACTGTATCCACATTCCCATCAAATTAGAGTCGGGCCAATTCAAAAAGAAAACCTTTGATGAACTGATTGAAATTAATGACATGTTACAGTTTTCTCTGGACAGTTACATCAGCCAAATTGCCGTTGATCGGCTGGCCCACAAATTGTTTATTCAGGAAGCCCATCTGTCATTAAAAAGAGTTCAGAGCCGAACCCCTCTGAAGGCACTGACAGTGTTTACTGATGCGTCTGGAGCATCCCACAAGTCAGTTATGACTTGGAAGGATCCTCAAACTCAGCAGTGGGATGCTGATGTTGCCAAGGTGGAAGGTTCTCCACAAGTAGCTGAGTTGAACGCTGTTGTCAGAGCCTTTGAGAGGTTCTCTGAACCATTCAAGCTAGTAACTGATTCGGCATACGTCGCCGGTGTGGTGTCCAGAGCAGAAGAAGCAGTTATCCAAGAGGTTTTCAATATCCCCCTATTTAACTTGCTCTCAAAATTAGTTACATTGGTCTCCCGCTGAGAGCAACCTTTCTTCGTGATGCACGTCAGGTCATACACCGACCTGCCGGGGTTCATAGCAGAGGGCAACCGAAGGGCTGATGCCCTGGCTGCTCCTGTTCAGATGGCCCCACTCCTGCATTTCTTTGGTCAAGCTAAGATCAGTCATCAGCAGTTCCATCAGAACACCCCTGGCCTGGTTCAGCAGTTCCAGCTCACGCACGAACAGGCCAAGGTGATTGTGGCCACATGTCCGCAATGCCAGTCCCATCAGCTCCCTTCCATCAGCTCTGGAGCTAACCCCTGAGGTCTTTCTAGCTGCGAGGTGTGGCAAATGGATGTTACACACATCCCTTCTTTTGGCCAATTGAGCTATGTGCATGTGTCGGTGGATACTTTCTACAGTGCTGTTTATGCCTCCGCCCACACAGGTGAGAGGGCAGTCGACGCTGAAAAACATCTGGTGCAGGCATTCGCTTTCCTGGGCATTCCCAAGGTCATCAAAACCAATAATGGCCCAGCATACATGTCCAGGGAACTGCGAAGTTTCCTGCAGCAATGGGGAATAGAGCATAAGACAGGCATCCCCTATTCTGTGACAGGCCAAGCCGTGGTGGAGAGGACCCACCAGAGCTTTAAGAGGGTTTTAGAACAACAACGTACGGCTATGAAGGTGGAGTCCCCCCATGTCCGTCTCGCAAAAGCATTATTTACTATCAACTTTTTAAACTGTTCTTTTGTGAATTTAAACCCCCCTTTTGTGCGACACTTCGGGCGACACAACCAGCTGCAGCCAAAAGCCAGGCCTCCGGTCCTGATTAAGGACCCGGAGACCTGGAAGACGGAAGGGCCTTTCGATTTGGTCACCTGGGGGAGGGGATATGCTTGCGTGTCCACTCCCTTGGGTCTTAGATGGGTACCATCCAAATGGGTTAGGCCCTTCCTACCAAAGAAGGCATTAAAGGTCAGAGGCGTGGCGCAGGTTGAGGAGGCGTGTTGGCGGAGGAGGTGGAAACCCTTTTCCCTGAATTTTGACCTCCTCTAAGTCTCCCCTTAGGGCAGAACCAAAATTTTAAGTTCACTTTCTCTTTTTGCTTTCTTTGATATTTCAGTGATGCCCATCCAAATGGCCCTTCCTCCATCCCCATCCTGTTGCTAATGACAGCATTCGTGTCCCATTTTCCACCTTCGGGCACCTGGATCATCCCTCAGCCCAAGATCAACATCTGGCAGACTCTTGCTCAAGCCCTTGGCCAGGACTATATATACCTGGATACAGCATCAGCAGAGGACCCAATGTCATCCTGCCTTGTGGGGATCCCTCTCCACCCTTATGATTTGCCCTCCCCCCTCAATGTTTCTTTTACCCCATTAGTATCAAAAAAGGTTGCTTTTTCCCCTGGCTCTGACCCCAGGGTTGCATGGAGAAATGGAATCAAAGGGCTGGTACCTTTGAATTCCGAACCCATTGAGTTTGAACTACTTGGCTCCGCCAACGCCCTCCTTATGTTTTCAGTTCAATCCTCCCTGGTCCCCAGACCCCTCTGACCGGCGCTCCCCAGTAGTGCGGCAATTCAAAAAGGAATTCACGGCCAGTCAATGGTGCGGGGTCACCACAAAGGTTAAAGCCTCATCTACTGTGGGAGGCCAACCCTTATCCCTACCCCGAGGTATGTTTTTCATTTGCAGAGACCGAGCATGGGCAGGCATTCCCTCTTGCCTCATCGGAGGTCCTTGCTCCATAGGCCGGCTGACGCCGCGTACACCCAACATGACTCAAATTTGTAATTGGAAATTAAAGAATGTCACACAAAATTTGGCCCGATCCAAAAGAGACATCCGGGAACTTTATCCCGAATGTGACTCCGAGATTATTTACTGGTCCAGACCAAAAATAACTGCAGTCACATTTTTTTGCCTTGGGTGTCCACAGCTAAGACTCTAGGCGAATTGGCCCACCTAGAGTGTGGGGTGGCCAAGCAAGCAAATTTTACTTCAGCCGCGCTCTCCGATCTCCTATAAGACGAGGAGATTACAAGGTAGGCAACTCTCCAAAACAGAGCAGGAATAGATCTCCTGCTCCTCCTTCATCACCACAGATGTGAGGAGTTTGA
Organism: Setophaga petechia; assembly: GCA_024362935.1. Lineage (NCBI taxonomy): Eukaryota > Metazoa > Chordata > Aves > Passeriformes > Parulidae > Setophaga > Setophaga petechia. Next base: position 3,769,125 of record JANCRA010000055.1, on the reverse strand, counting down.
GGGTCTCTGCTGTTTAAATCTGTCGTCCAAGGCCGAGGATACAAGAGCCGCGATAGCAAAAATGCAAGACCTGGTCCATAACATCAAGCAAGAGACGTCAGACTGGCTTTTCAGGTTGGGGCCTCTTGGGCTGGACGGGGTCAGTTTTGAAAACTATACTTTTGGTCCTTTTTATCTTAGTTGTTGTTTTAGTTGCATGCTCCATTGTCTGGAATTTGATTAAGAGACTGCTGAACAAGATTGTTTCAAGTCCAAGCAACAACCAGGTGATGGCTTTGGAAGACAGACTATCAGATGAAGCAGAGGCTTCAGAAGTCGATTCATCGGAGGCCATCAAAGCTGCGGATGATGATCGATGGGCTTTGGCTCCGCCGAGCCACTCCTGGTCTGAAGACCCGTACCCAGACTTTGATTAGACTCAGTTTTATACCTTTGTTATTTATTTTAAATAAAAAAAGGGGAGATGTTGTGTTGTGTTGTTCTGTTCTCCCCTGCTTAAGTTGATTGTTCTGTTCCCCCCATGTTGTAATGGTTCTGCCCCAGTTCTGCTTCAGTTCTCCCTCCTCTTTTTGTTAAATGCCTGTCTCCCTCGTTCCCCTAGAAACCCAATGTATCTTTTTTGTAATCCCACCCTGGCTGCCTGCCAGTCACTCCCAGCCACCACCTTCTCCTCCAGAAACTTCTCTCCGAGGCTTGGCGTGATTGGTTCTGGGGCCGGGGCCCTTCCATCATGTTGTTACCGTTGGTTTTCCCCTAATGCCAGTACCCCACTTCCCCCTGGACCCCCATTCGTTCCTGTGTCGGTTCCACCCCTATCTCCCACTCCCTTTATAACCCCGTGTAATCCCACCCCCCTCTCTTCGATTGCTGGCTTCACTGGGACTTACAATAAAACCTGGATTTGCCCCAGTCGGAGAGCGCTCTTTATTTTCTGTCCACCGCAGCCTGCTTTCAGCCACGTCCGCACCTGGCAGCATCGCCGGCTATATCACCAGACGCTTGCCTGAGGCCCTTTCCCGAAGCGCTGCTATCGGGCCACGTGCCCCCAGTGCTGCTAGCGGTTGCCAGCCGGTTAGCCTGGGTGCTTCTCTATAAAGCCGAACCGCTGCACCACCTGATTTCCAGAAGCAGAAGAAAGGCCATGTGCTGCCTTCCAAGGGAAGGTGGGGTTTATCATTACCCTTCTTTAGAGTAAAACTGGAATCTGGAAAATCTACCCAGACTTCTGATTTTACCTGCTTTACAGCATTTGCAGTGAGTCAAGGCTGACTGGATGCATTGTGGTACTGTGGATTTATTTGAGTCTTTACAACACGTGAGGGCTGGGCAACAGATCATCAACAGCCTTTGGCTGGTCTAGGCAAAGATAAGCAAGTGAACTAAAAGACAGTTTCCCTCTTGGGATAATTGGAAATCCAGAATACCACTCTCTTCACCTTTGGATCTTAAGTGTCCTAAATATGCCTACATATCTTCATATTAAATTATGGGCAACAATATGATTAATTGTCCCCTGACCTTTAGTCTCTTCATTGAGGCTGTGTCACCAGTATTTTATGTCATTAGGTGACAGCAGATGTAAATCAAATATGCCTCCTCTAAAATATATAAAAAGAGAGGAAATGAAATTAAAATTCAAGGAATGACGTGAAATGAAAAGGCAGGAAAGGAAATAGAATTAAGTGGAATTGAATATATATATATAAAAGAAAATACTGAACTGGAGGGGAAATAATGGAATGGAATGAACTGAAGTGTAATGAAATGAATTGAAACAAAATTATACTCATTCAAATACTGAGATTTTATTTCATGAAAAGAAATTAAGAATTTTTATTTCATGAAAGAAAATGAAATGAGAAACCAAGGAATGAAGTGAAATGAAAAGACAGAAGAGGAAATAGACTGAAATTAATTTGAAAAAAAATTGTGAAATTACATGAAAACAACGAAATGGAATGGAATGAAGTGCAGTGAAATGAACCAAACCTTACTGAAATGATACTCATTGAAATCTTGAGATTTCATTTCCTTGCATGAAATGAAGAATCTTCACTAAAGGAAATGAAATGAGAAATCAACAAATGAAGCGCAATGGATAGAAAGGGAAGGAAATTTAATTTAATTGCTAAAATACATAATTTAATTGATAAAATACAAAATTCTGAAAGAAATTGAAAAGAATGGAATGGAATGGAATGGAATGGAATGGAATGGAGTGTATTGGTTTAGCATTGCCTGGTTTTGGTAGCTGGTGGGACTACCAGAGTGGCTTCTGTGAGAACTTGAAGCTTGAAACTTCTTCCATGTTTAGCAGACGTAGTTCCTGGGGACTCCAAAGATGGACATGGCACTGCTCAAGGCTGGCCCAATTAGATATGGTTGCAAGTCCTCTTAGGTTTTTGCCTCAGCAGTATTCAGCACTGTCAGATCTTTCTATCAGGATGTCTGTCAGGTCTGGCTTTGTGAGGCAGTGAATATTTTCAACTCCCATCAGCTCCAAAGTGAGTGCCATTGAAAACTAAACAAATTATTTTAAAAATAAATAAATAAATCAAGCTTAGGAGTAGCCTTGTTGTTATGTTGTCCTCAGGCATTAATTTTTCTCTCCAGATTAGTCATGCACTTGAACGGGAAGTTCACAATAGGGAAACCAAATCTCATGGTCATAATTTGGACCCTGGAAAGAAATACAGCCTGTAAACCAGAGAAATATTAGCCCATGATTACACTGAAACCTCAACACTTAGTGCAAGATGTGTTCATAAGCGCTTTTTCTAGGAAGCAATAGCCTCTGCCCTGCAATTACATATTTAAGCGCTGTGGAAAAGATTTGTTTACTGAATGAGAAAGGCACAAATCCCAGGCTGGTGGTCAGAAAGAGTCCTATGCAATCATCAGGATTATACCAATACAACAGTTCAAGGACCTTTGACATTTGATGAGTATTTTTCTCTTTTACAGAGTGAAGAGAGTTTGGACCTCAAAAGGAAAGTGAGCTGAGGCTTTGATTAGAAGAGCTGCAGAAAAAGAAATGAAGAACGATTGTGGAGAGCCATAAGTATATGCTGAAAACTTACAGGGAAACTGCTGCCAAGCAAGTTGTGATACATTTTAAATTCCAGATGTGGATAGACTTGCATGTGCACATGTGAAACACAACTGTTTCTATATAACTTTAAAAAGGTAGGAAATGCAAGAAACCCTCAAAAGCACAAATTAGTGATAAGTGGCAAATGTTCTGCTTGAGCAACTGCTTTACCCCTTGGCATGGTCATAGAGAATTGATTCTGCTTTCTTAAAAACAACGGCTGTTCACTGCTGAAGGCTATTTTAGCTCAATCAGTACTGGTGCACTGGCCACAAAAGCCAGGAGCAAAGGTGACCAGGCACCAAATTCTCTCAAATGTACAAAAAAAACAATATCAGCAATGGGTGGCGTTACTGAAAATAGCAAGCATGGTCTTTTCAGGAAAATAGGATTTGTGAGGTGAAGGTTGCTTTGCAGGCAGTGAGTCACAGGACTTTCTTCTTGGCATCTGCTGCATCTGTCTTTTCTTTAGGCAGTGACATTTCCATGGCAGGAACAGGTGTAGATAAGAGCAGTGGTTTGGGGCTTGTGCTGATAGCACAAAATGAGCTGAAACTGCTGCCACATCAAAATAGGCAGAAAAAAATACTGGAAGAGGCTGTACAAAAATGAAACACATTTCATGCCTGAAAGGTTGGACTTTCAAGCGTGGATGAAGCCAGAAGTGATGTGGCATGCCGCTCCAAGCATTTTCTCCAGTTACTCCTGGCTGGCATAAGATCAGGAGTGCAAAGCACCACTTAGTACTGAGTTTGGCTAAACCGAACACTGGGCAAGGTGGAAGGAACTGCAGAACAACTGCTGTATTATTCTATTCTGTATTCACCCCATCAGTGTGATTCCCTGCTGTGGGGCAGGAGCTGGAGTGGAAAGGCATCTCTCCAGAGAGGGCTATGGTGGCCATTGGGAAGCACAGCCTCTGGCACAGCTCTCTGGTGGGTGGGTCCTGCTTGCCTGCACCACACTGGGGCCCCTCCTGCCCTGGACATAGGAGCCGGAGGCAGCAGCAGCAGAAAGGCTGCCACCCATCTTGGGAGTTCATGTGGTCACCCAGCAGTCCTCCTTCTAGAACAGAAGATTACTTCTACCTGCTTCTTGGTATTGAGTATTCTAGTACTGAGACTTCAGGTTCTTTTTTTAATGCCTGCAGGAATCTTTCCATGTGAAAAAAAAAAAAAAAGTTAAGGATTTTTTCTCTAGGATGTCACATGCTCTGCTACTAAACCACTCTGGAGATCTTTAAAAGAACAATGTTCTGGGACTGCAAGAAGTGATGTGCCTGTTTTATGCTCTCCTCGTCCACTGTGTTTTTGAGTGGCACAACATGACATGTCACAATTCATGTGTCATTTTTACACTTGGAGAAGTGGCCAGCATGGACCAATCCAGCCATCCTGACTGAGTATGGTGTTGTTGACTGACACATCTCAAGTGCCACAGGAGCCACAAGTATACAAGGCTGTTGTGGAGGTGCTGACTTTTAAATCCCAGCTGCATGCACAACCCTGGCGTATTGTCAGCATGTACAGTTTTCAGTTTCGTGGGACATTTCTTCTGGTGTTACCAGGGGATTTTGTTTTACCTTCATCTCCTCTTTCTGTTAACACTGCAGAAACTCATGTCTTGAGGCTCTGTCTTGTCTTTCTCAACTCCACATGCACTGTGTGATTCCATGGCAGAACCTGAGTTTGCACACATACTTCTCGTGTACACTCACATCCCAAGGCCAGACCACTGAATAACATGAAAGCTGTCACAGGTCATTTTGCTACAGCCCCAGTGTTTGAAAGGTATTTAGGTTAGAGTAAAACCAGATTTCAGCTCCAGTCAGCCTTTTTTTTTGCAGGATACAGGGAACAGCTGGCTGGTGGATGTTGCCCGAACAAGTCTCCTTCTACTCCAAGTGGCCTTGAGGGACAACTGCTGCTGCTGCTGCTGCTGCTGCTGCTGCTGCTGCTGCTGCTGCTCTGGCTGGCTGGCCTGACAGTAGGACCCAAAACAAGGATTTATCCTGTATAGCTGTGGAGGTCGGACAATCCAGGGCCGTATTTTATCTATAATAAACTGTTGGAGTACATTTTTCTCCTACAACCTACTCAGATCCAGGAGAGAAACAGAGCGAGCTGAACCAGTTCCTCCATCACTATCCTTTTGCATATTTCTACTTGGGTTTAAGAATCTAAAGCAGGGTAAGCACAGCTCTGATGTGGTATTCACATATTCTTTGAACGGAGAGAGAAATAATTCTCTCTCCCAGGATTTCTCCTGAGGAAGGCAGTGAGAAAACTCAGAGAAAAAAGAGAAAACAATTCTTATCTCTATTTGCTGCTCCTGTTGTTTGGCACATGTGGAATGTGTTATGGAGATTGTTTACTGAAAGGGATTTGTTAATTGGACTCTGGTGATGTTGTTTGGATTGATTGACCAATTAGGAAAAAGCTGTGTTATGACTGTCTGAAAGGGTCATGGGTTTTTCTTTAGTGTAGTATAGTAGTAGTATAGTATGGTGTAATATAATATAGCTTAATAAAGCAATTGTTCAGCCTTCTGAATCATGGAGTCACTGCATGTTATTCTCTGTCTGGGGGTCATCCTGCATTGATACTCTGAGGGTTTCTTTTTGACAAGACCTGACCATGTTAACTTCAATGGAGAAACTTTGGTTTCAGTCTGTGCTAGAATGAAAATATCATCATTTTCAAGCTAAAATGTAATACATTGAATTATCCTTATGTTGAGATGAACAAAGCACTTTATTCAATTGATCAAGCTTTGCTCAGTTAGCCTTTACTGAACTTGCTTTTCCCTTCTTTGCTGAAATTAACTCAGTCATATTTGTAAGTGAAGTCAGTGGTAGCCAAGGCTCTAAAGGCAGATAAATGCAAAAACCTGCATCTCCAAAGTCTTTAGTCTCACTAAGAAAAAAAGCTCATAGAAGGAGACTGAGATCAAAATCAATGCTTCCTAGCCCAGGAAAAAATTAATTTGCAGTTCATCTTAGATTCTTTTATATACATAACACGAGAATAATTAGGTTTGTACATGTAGAATTTCATCTTTTCTTATTCTCTCCATTATGTGGACAAACTGTTGAATTCACTCCTTTGATAAAAATCTTGCTAGAATGTTTTGATTATTCCCAAAATACTGGCTTTTTTCCTGTCCCCCTTTTTTTTTAAAGTTAGAGATTTATTAAAGAGAGAATAGATTTTTCCAATGTTAGTTGTGAAATCCATATGGGAAAAAACCAAATCATTCTTGGCGTTTATGATGATAATTTTAACTGGGACTCATAAGGTAAAGGGACTTCATGACATTACCTATGCAAGATCTGAGAATGTGCATCTCCAGAAATAATGACCTTATTACAGCGTTGATCTTGTGTGGGTGGAAGCCTGGTGTAGAAGGAGTCTGGGGGAAATGCTCGTGTTTTTTACCTGCCTATTGTACATTACAGGTGAGCTCAGAGGTACAGTAAGATACACATTTTTAAGTGTCCTACATGTAAAAAAATGGGTAATATAATGCATTAATCACTAGAATGCAATTACAGGCATTAATTTAGAAGGTATTAGTCACTCACTATAGATAACCTTCTGTGGCTATTAGAATTTCATAGGCTGAGTACATTACAACTAGCAAATGTCATTTGCACAACCAGCACACAGAAGGGGCTGGTTTTAGATGAAAGCACTTTTTTTCCTCTGTATTAAATCTACCCCATTAAATACAAGAGAGAACACTTGTTTGGGTCTTATTTCAATAAAGACTATATCCTGGCTGCATTTTAAGAGGGCTTTATAAAGATTGCATGCTATTCGTGTATTTTATTAACATGTTTAAAATGGGGTGAGATAGATACACTGGAAATGTTATGAGCATATCAGTAGCTGGTGATAAACCCTGGCAATAAACAGCCTATTAACCTGCTGCACTCTTTATCAAAATGTGAGATAACTATAAAACCTGTTACAGCATTTACTGATCTTTTATAAATGAAGTATGGTATTTTCTTAAAATTAGTAACATGCTTAAAATTATGTCTCTCTGTGCTTAATTTCAAGAAGCTAATAAATCTAGGAGAGAGTAAAATCCTGTAAGCAATTGTTCCTAATTTTTGGTTTTTTCCTGTGCATATTGGAGAGGAAATCTTTACCACCTGCATCCTAATCCCTTCTGGTGCCCGCTAGGTGTCTAGCTCACTGTGTGTATGTGACTTGCATAAGACAAGGGAGAAGCAAGAAACATGTCTGTGCTTAACAGAAGCACCTTTGCAGGAAAACAAGTTTTCGCTTTGTTTCCATCATTTCTTTCAAGTGATAAAACAGCATGAGAGGACTGTGTAGGTGTGCTTTTTTTCATCAAAATATAACATGCAGGACATGCTCATCTGCATCATTTGGAATTGAATTACTTCCTGTGAGCTAGAAGGCACTGAAAGGTCAGCACACTGCTACAGGAAATACAGCTGCATTAACAAGCAACTTGCCTGTTTCTTTTCTCTCTGAGAGAGAGAACAACCACAGTAGCTGAATATTTTGGCATCTTTATTGTAGAGTCCTGTGATTTATACACATGAAGCCTGGAGGTTTTTAAAAACTGGATCAAAAGGATTTAATCCAGAAGCAAGTCTACAGTCATAATAATGGTGTATAAGCATTGTTCAGTGGCAAATCAGCCAATGCACCAACCCAAAAAAAAGTTCCAGGTTGGATTTTCAACTACAACTTAGTAAGAACTTTTGCAAAGAAACACTTGTGTAAATTCATGACCATTTGTTAGCAGCAGGTGACTGTACAACAAGCAGCAGCGAATACATTGCTTCCATGCTGAAATGTACATTGTGTATTAAACAAAAAAGATCTTAAAAACTATAGCCATGAAAGGATAACAATCCTGCTTACCTGCTGCTTCAGCCACTTCTGAAGTTTACACAAACTGAGACTCGCTTAGTTGGCACGTAAACTCTCACAGCATTTCAGACCTTGTTTTAGTAATGTCAGTATAAAATATGTCAGCCTTTTAGGTATATGGGCAAACAGTTGGAGGCCCAAGCTGACAGGATCTACAAAACCTGAGATGCTTCCCACCTGCAACAATAGGATTATAAGTGAAATGTCTGCATCAGACAGATGTTTGTGACCTGTGAACTGGGGGTAAGCATGGTTAAATCGTGATGCTGGTTCTTAATGTCTGGACATAAAAAGAGGTCCTGTGGTGGTAGACTCAGTAGAAAAGAGATTTACTACAGGCTTACTGTCTTTTCCTATTATTTATAGCTAAGGGTAAACCTGAAAACATTCAGAACTTAAAATATCCAGTGTCTTCTATTCAGTTATAAAAGGGAGAAACAGGACCAAAAAGAAAATAAGTTATATTTTTGAGCATAAGTATTGTAGTAATTACATATCCTCTGAACAGAGGATTCTTCTCCCAGGAAAATCCTGGGAAGCTGTGTAGAAGCTGTGGGAAACTTAGAGGAAAAGAATTCAAACAATTATTATCTCTCTTTCTGTAACCATTGTTTATAGATATGGTTCTCCAGGGTGTGCTATTCATAGGTCACCATAGTGTGAGAGAAGATTCCTAAAGGCCAATCAGGTCTTCTATCTTCACCATTGTTTCTATAAGAACTGTAGATTTCTAATAATAAAGTGTCTTTTCATGCCTTCTGATGATGGAGTCTCTGTATCACCTGTGGAAGTCCCTGATACCCCTTCAGTGATATAAGTATCACAACCATTTCCTCACACTGTAAATTTGCACAAAACAATTTGCTTCCAGATATTTCTCTAATATCCCATGTGTCCTCAAAGATCTGCCATTTCACTATATTTGGCTTTCTTAAATTACCTGTGTTTTGTTTAAACACACTATTCCAAATTTAGCAAAATTACTTGTCTTTGAGGTCCCATTTTCTGTGGCCTAGGACTGTTTCAGTTCTAGGCCTAGGCCAGATCTGTCACCTGATTTAATGTAAGTATAATATATCCCAGGCAATCAGAGAGGTGCATTAACACAATTAAATTTCATCAATTTGTCCTGTCGCTTCATTCACTTCATTCCCTGAATTCAAGATTTCAATGAGTACAATTATTGCAAGGTTCTATCTTTTTCTCTGCACCTCATTTCATCCCAATCCATGCCATGTGAGGTGCTTTCAAAAGGGACCTGACCAGGTGGTTCCCTTTCCCTGTCCTTGGCCACTCAGGCTCAGGAAGGGGCTTCCTCTTTTAAAGAAGGCTCTAGGGAGGGTGGCAGCCAGGAGTGGGCAAATAGAGGCATGGCACGGTGGTGTACACAGGCAAGGTAAGCAGGCTGGGTTGCAGTCATCCTCCTGGATGTGGGGTTTTTATTTTGTGTTGGGATTTTGTTTGCTTGTTTTTGTTTTGGTTTTTTGATTGTTTTTTCAGCAATGGTCTCCAAATGATTAAAAGCTATGGCTAGTAAAAGCGTGCCAACCCAAACAGAACCCCCCAAGAAGGATGTGTCTGTCCAGACTCCTAGCTGTAAGTAGTGTTTGAGGCTGTCAGTAGTAGCAGGGGACAATGCAAAAGATGCCTACATGTGGTGCAAGCAGGTGAATGATCACCTCTGTCTGGTGGCTGAGCTTAAGGAGAAATTAGAAAATCTTAGGAATATTAGGGAAAGGTAAAGGGAAATAGACTGGTGGAGTTTCACCCTTCCATCCCTGAAAGAAGCCCCCCAGGAGTCAGAGAACTCCCCTGTCTCTCACCACCAGGCAGAAGGAGGAGACCTAGTAGATGAAAGGGAGGGGAAATTAGTCCCTACTTGGGGAGTTAATAAAAATCCCTCTGACCCCCATCACCTACCCAGGTGCCACTTCAGAGTAGTTATGAGGCCTTGGATCCAGAGGGTCAGCCAGGTGCCATCAAAGAAAATAACCTGCCCAAAGAGCCTCCCAAATACACTTTGTCTGTCAGATGGATCAGCACCTCTGGCATTAAAATGAAAAGAGCAGTCATAGTGGGTGACTCCCTTCTGAGGGGAACAGAGGGCCCTGTATGTTGACCAAACCCATCCCACAGGGAAGTCTGCTGCCTCCCTGGGGCCTGGTTGTAGGCTATCAGGAGACTCCCTAAGCTGACTCAGCCCTCTGATTGTCATCCACTGCTGATACTCCAGGCTGACAGTGATGAGATTGAAAAGAAGGCAATTAAAATGATCTTCAAGGCTCTTGGTTGTTTAGTCGATGGGGCAGGAGCACAGGTTCTGCTCAGTCTTTTCAGTAGTAGGGACAAATGATAAAAGGAACAGAAGGGAACATATTACCAACAAGTACTTAAAGGCTGGTGCCATGGGCAGAACTTTGGGTTCTTTGATCATGGGGCAACATTTATGACACCTGGCCTGCTGTATCTAGCTGGGCTCCATCTAACTAAGAAGGGCAAAAATATTCTAGCCCATGTGGGGGCTGATTGAGACGACTTTAAACCATGTTTGAAGGGGGAAGAGGATGCAAGGCCTTACATTAGTGTACATACAATTAGTGCATTAGTGCACACAGCATGGGCAACAAACAGGAGGAGCTGGAAGCCATGGTTCAGAAGGAAAGCTGTGACATAATCACCATCATGGAATATTTTGATTATATTGAATTAAATTGAAATTATATTGAAATACGTATTTTTTTAATTTTATATCGTCATTCCAGAATGTTACACTTTCTTCTCTGATTTCAAAATTTCACTTCCATTCATGAACTGAAGTTCTTAATTCATGGAAGGAAACGTTTCATTTCATGAAAGTAAACAAAATCTTTTGAGTTCAATCAGGATAAATCTGGAAAGGTTTCCTCCATTTGCCTACACTTGATGTCATCCTATTCAATTTTATTGTTTTCACTTTGATGTACAATTTTATCTTCTTTTTTTTTCTCTTTTTTTTTGGAATTTAGTTTCATTAATTTCTCCTGTCTCTCTTTGTTTGACTTCATTCTGTGATTTTGGGATTACATAAAGTTTAATTTTGAAACATTTTGGTCATTTTCACTACAGGTAATTTCATTCCAATACATTAGGTTGTAGTTATTCCATTTACAAATTTTATTTTTCCTTCTTTCAACTGCATTGTGTAATACCATATCTCCTTTGAACACAGTTACACTTTCTTTTCTGAAGTCAAGATTTTATTAAATTTAATTGAAAGAAATTCTTCATTTAATGAGAGGAAATGAATACTTGAGAATTAAATGAGGATTCATTTGGCAAGGTTTGGTCCATCTCCCTGGATTTCCAATACCTGGATGCGAACCAGTCCCTTTTCAAAAGAAAACGATACTCAGCCCCCAGTGTCTTGGGGTCAGCTCAGAGGTGGCATTTGGGGCTTTAAGGACAGCCAGAGTTCTAGTTGCTGGCAGCTGGGAGAAGTACTGTGTCATTTATGAATTTTGGAGGCAGCACCCCACTATCCATCAGTGTGACTGGATGTGAACCATGGCCATTTTCCATGGGGAAAAAACCCCACTCCCCCAGTGTCTCAGGGTCAGCTCAGAGGTGGCATTTGGTGCTTTAGTGGCAGCCAGAAATTTAGGTATTGGCAGCTTTGATCTGGGAGACCTACCATTTTCACTATTTTAGAAGGCAGGAGCACACTTTTGGCCACTGTCTGTCGCTCATATAATCCTATTGGCTTTTATTGTTTTCACTTCACTGCAAAATTTTCCTTTTCTTTGAGCATTTTATTTCATTAACTTCATCTCTTGTCTTTTTGTTTGATTTTATTTCCTGATTTCAGGATTTCAGTAAGCATAATTCTGCCATATTTTAGTCCATTTCACTGTACCTCATTTCACTGCAATCCATTTGGTTTTAGTCATTCCATTTCTGAATTTTTTTTTCAGTTGCATTTTATTTCATCCTATCTCCTTTCCCGAGTGTTTGTTACACTTCTCTGATTTCAAGATTTCAAGTGCAGGGAGATGGACCAAATGTTGCTGAATGGATCGTCATTGGAGTTGCAAGATTTCATTTCCTTTCATGAAATGAAGAATTTCGTTATAGGAAAGGAAATAAAATTTCCAAGTCAGAGAACAAAGTGAAACAAACTGACTGGGGTGAACTTATAATGAAGTGAAATTCAGTTTAAAGAAATAAAAGCAAATTCTGAATTAAGCGATTGTAATCCAATGTAGTGAGATTATATGAAGTGGTCCCCTTTGCATGCCCTTTGTAGTTGCAATGTCCCTGGAGGCCTAGGCTTTATGCTATGCAATCACTTATAAGTACTTAATATAGGAGTGACATAGTTATAAGTAATTAAAGCTACATAACACAGATTAGTATGAAAATAGGCACTTTGCTGTCATCTCTGGCCCAGCTGATTCCATAAAAAGCAGAACATCTTAAGCAGGAAAGAGTAAGAATTTCCTGTCTAGATATTCTCATTGTCTGGTGGGTGACCAGGGGATATCAGGGACAGAAGCAGAGTTCACAAAGAGGAGGGCTCCAGAAGGAGCGATCTGGATAGGAGAAGGGTCCACAACTTGGTGTGACTTGTGAGCAAGAGCTGCCTTAGGCACTTAATTCCAAAACAGGCTGAGACTTAGACAACCTCAGGACAGTCGAGACTCCTTTTATTTAATAATAAAACATGGCCTTCAGTGCTGCATTTCCTGATTAGGTGATGCTTTGGTTAACAAGATATTTATGTGGTTACCAAGATTATTAACAAGATATTGCTTTGGTTAATAAGATATTTGGGTACTGTAGATCCAGTGCTTTAGGCCCCATTTCTCCCATGCAATGTTACTGAATCCCCAGCTCTCTCCTGTGGATATGGCTATGCAAAAGTGAGCTCAAGAGTTAGCTCAGAGGTGGTCGCTTTTTCAAATAGCATCAATTTCCAGAAATTTTATCTAAATGTAACATGAAAACCTAAATTACTATAATTTTTTAAAAATAAATGTTACCTGTCCTCTTACCTCCCCTTTTCCTTCCTGGATTGCTCTCTAAGAATTACAGTAACCAGCAAATAAATCACTTCAGTTACTGATCTATCATTCAATCCTAACTTCTTTAGTATTCCACTTAGTATAAGGTAATGTAGGAAATGGAATGTAATGGTCATTAGAAATAGAATAATAATGTGAGTGGAGGGTCACCTGCTTACAGTTATCTGGGGTCAGATTAAGTGCAGATCAGAGAGTCAGCTGTACTGGAGGTAAGAGATAGAGATGTGCTGGCTCTTTCCACCTGAAAAAAAGACCAGAAGAAACAGCTCAAGCACCAAGCAGCTAGCAAACACAAATGTTCATGTTTCTTAGACTGAGATGAGTCAGTCTGATAATCTCCTAAAGATTAAAATGCAGCAAAGCCTGTAAAAGCTGCTTCCTGTGCTCTGGCTGCACCCGTTGTTAGCATTCAGAAACACATAAATTCAAGAATGATTTTTATTGAAGAGCTCTGGGTGTCAGGGGTATGAACTCAAACCTGATGAACATGTTTTTATAGTCTATCGTTTTATAACTTTCATGTTAATTATTAAACTGATATTGTTCTATTGTATACATAGATTTCAACCAAGCATGGCTCCTCGTGGTCCCCCTTTAAATTTCTAACATAGTTTCTCATGATTCTCCTTATGATTATAAAATAGTTATATTTAATTACTAAACAATCATCACATCTAACAATTATATAATTTTTCATACTGCTTATGCAGGTGCGATTTCACATGATCTGGCAAAACACAAAGCCTAACATTTTCAGAGTCTATCTTTAACATTTTCCAGGGCCCCGCTATCATTCTCCCTGCTTTGAAAGCATTTTCACTTCACTATAGGTGTAAATGTTTTCACTTGATACAGTCCTTTATTTCTCAATTTATACTTGACGTTCTTCAAATCCATGGCTGATGTAAACACTGTCATGGATGCTATCACAAATTGGAGAACCAGAAAATGGTAGGCCTGGATCTCGTGTTAGTGCCTTTATTGTTTTCTGGTTCCATGACGTTTTCTTCTGTATCTCTCCCTTTAAGGTGCTGTACACTAACCAAATTGCTAAGAATACAATTAGTAAGATTATCACACTCTCAATGACAAATTTAGTCTATGAACTCACATTCCACCCTAACTCTTTAAAGATTTTGCCTAGCCAGCTCGTAGTCAAATCCTTTTGCTCTTCTTGTGCTTCATGTTCTATTTGTTTCAACTGATTGATTCATATTCTACATCTGCAGTTACATTTGGGATGTGGATGCAGCAATGATCAATCCGTCCCTTTAAAAATCCACATACTCCATGCTCTTTCAGGAGGAACAAATCTAAGGCTAATCGATTTTGTAAAGTAATTTTTGTGGTGGCTTGTAATTGTACGTTTTAATTCTTTAAATCCTTCCCAGGTGACTCTTGCCAGTCTATCTGCCTGACCTCTAAGTTTGTACAGCATCTCTCTACTCTGATAGTTTGCTATAGGACCAAGCTAAGACTCTAGGGCCCAGCCAAATTTCACTCCACTAGAGGGTTCTTGCCAAGTGTCATCTAGATTTGCATTGTCTAGAACTTCTCATCTTGCTCTTATCTGCAGAGTTCATGTTTTCAGTTAAATGGGGACTTTTTCCAAATTGGACATAAGGCTGGGAGGCCCAAAGTAATTTCCTTTACTTTCCCATCTATAGGCAGGTGTGTTGTCCAGGTACCATCGCTTGCTGCCCATACAAATTGTCCTGGACTTTGGACTGTAATTCTGGTACATCCTATAACTGCTTTATCCTTCACTCTGCCTTGTTTATGTTTGATCCCTCTGAAAGAACAACCAATTTGTAGGGCTATTGCCAGGGGTGGCTGCGGGAATCCTTAAAAATAGAGGGTTTTGAGAAAGTTAGAAAAAGACAGGCCTCAGTGACAGCAAAGACAGTGAGATGTCAAAGCAGCAGAAAAATTAGTAATGTAGACGTGAGAAATAGAACAATAGGCCTATGTTATGTGCTGCCTTAGGTGGTAACAAGTTTACTTACTGTATATCTTTAGAAGGTTAAAAATGAATAGAGCTCTGTGCCTTGTTTCTTATGATCAAGCTATTGTGTTTGAATATAGGCCGCATTTGTTTTAACCAAAGCTACGTGTACTTTAAGTGATTGGATAGAAGTATTGTCAATATGCTTGTGCTCTATATGTGATTGGCTGAAATGCAGATGGAAATGGCTTTATGATATGCTGTAACACTATGTCTCTTTGGCATTCTGTTTGATTCAGTGAGCTGGTTGCATCTCTTGTCTCCATTGTTGTAACAATGTTCTGAGACTGATGCGTGAATAAACCACTCAGACGCTGACTTAGAGTGTCCCGTCCTGTTCGTGATGTATATACCGTGCCAGGGCAGGTGGCATCTGTTTTATCTCTGCATCATCCAAAGTGCAGTCATAAGTTTTATTACATGCCCACCAACTTACTTTGTCTGCCCTCATTCTGCTACTGGTGGCAGTGTACGTTACTGCTAGATCTGTTTCATTCTCAGGGCCTTCCCACTTAATACACCAAGGGGTGTTTGCCATACATTGGAATTTTTAAAGTATACTCACAGACCATGCACTGTCCCAAGGCTCTATCTGATCTTGCTGATCCTTGGCCTCACACTTCCATACCAGAGTGATTTCTGTAACATTTTCTATAATCTTTTTATAGCGTGACAAATAGCACTGCCATTGTGTGATGCCTCTCAACTCTCCCATAGGGGTTCCTAGTGTGCCATCACTTAGAATACAGTCTTTCTGGCTCATAGGTTTCATCCATGTTCCTATTTTCTCCCAAGTTTCCTTGACTACTTGCCTCGACTTGGGTACCTGTTTGCATGCAATTGTTTTGTTCTTTTGTATTTCAGGTAGTTTTGATGCTATGATTCCCCAATTTACTGGGTCTCCTGCTGCCTTTGGTATTGGCAGACAGGCAGTTATTCTACTGGTGTTTTGCATTTTGGCAAAGTCTTTGACTAATCCAATCATTACATTCTCAGCCCGAACTGCATTAGAAACTTTTATCACCTGTGTTTCTGCTTGTACCTCTCTCTTTATTCTAGAATGAAGAGTGGTTAGTTGATCTTTTTGCATTCCACATCCCAAAGACATTAATGACCATAGCATTAGCACAATTACTGATAGCATTCTCAAAGCAATTAAACACATCTTATCTGCAGCCTTGTTGGTTCCACAGTTTACACAGTCCATGATCCCTTCACTCGTGTCTAGTGAATCCAGGGGTCCACGCCGGCTACTTTGATGGCTGTAAAGGTGGTCAGCAGTGCCTGATGGGGTCCACTCCACTTTTTTTTCAGTGGTTCTTTGTTCCAGTTTTTAATGTACACCTTGTCTCCTGGATGTATGTTATGAACTGTATTCTCAAGAGTCAGCGGTCTATTCCACACGAGGATGCTCCAGAGCCGAGCTAAAGTTTTCCCGAGAGACAGAACATAATTATACACTTCCTGATTTCCTGTGACGAGTACATTAGGGTTAGGCTCAGGAGATTCATATGGTTTCCCATACAATATCTCATAAGGACTGACTGACATCCCACTCCTAGGCTTTATCCGAATCCTTAACAGTGCTATTGGTAAAGCCTGGGGCCACTGCAATTTGGCTTCTTGGCATATTTTACTGATTTGCCTTTCTAGTGTCTGATTCATCCTCTCTACCTGTCCACTTGACTGGGGTCTCCATGATGTGTGGAGATCTGAAGTTATCCCCAGCAATCTACTTACCTCTCTTACTACTGTAGCTATGAAATGGGGTCCCCTATCTGATGATACCCCTAGGGGTACCCCGAACCTGGGAATAATCTCCTATAGTAACCACTTAACTGTTTCCTTTGCTTGGTTTGTGCGACAGGGAAAGGCTTCTGGCCATCCAGAAAATGTGTCAACCCCCGCTAACAGGTATTTGTATCCTTGAGTTCTTGGCAATTCTACAAAATCTACCTGCCAATAGTCTCCTGACTCTATTCCTATCCAAATTCTTCCTAGCTGCGCCTGTCTTCTAGCCACTGGGTTGTTTTTCAAGCAGATATCACATTGTGACATTACTGATTTTGCCATTGTTAACATCCATACTGAAATTAAACTCTGCTTTAGCAATTTTACCAATGCCTCTGCACCCCAATGACATTCGTTATGTTTAATTTGTAGAACTTCTCTCATTAACAAGGGGGGTACCACTATCTGTCCTTGTGCAGTCACATACCATCCTTCTGAATTCTTCTGTACATTTAGCCAACGTGCCAGTCTCTCATCTTCTACTGAATATTTTGGTTTTGGAGACAAATTGAATTGGGATACATTAAGCTTTAAAGGTATCAATGCCATTGTTGTTTGCACCTCTCGAGCAACCTGTCGGGCTGTCCGATCTGCCTTTCGATTTCCCTCACAGATTTTGGAGTTTCCTGATTGGTGTGCTTTACAGTGTATAATTGCCACTTGCTCAGGTTTTTGTACTGCTTTTATCAATTGCAGGACTGCATCTTGATGTTTAATGTGCGTACCTTGAGAAGACAATAGTCCTCCTTCTTTCCACAGTGCTCCCTGTACATGCACCACTCCAAAACCATATTTTGAGTCAGTCCATATATTTACCGTTTTCCCTTCACTTAATTCTAGTGCCCTGGTTAAGGCAACCAATTCTGCCTTCTGGGCAGAATGGTAATGCTTTTTCTGGTGGTAATGCTTTTGCCTCCCCTACTGTACTGACTGTTGTTACCGCATATCCAGCATATCTGGTTCCGTTTTCCACGAAGATGCTCCCATCTGTAAATAGCTCCCACCCTGGCTGCTCTAGTGGGACATCTTTCACGTCTTCCCTTACTGAATAGGTGTACTCTATTACCTCTACACAGTCATGCTCTAATGGGGTTTCTTCAGTTGTGGTACTGTATTAGTCCAGGTTTAGAGTAAATTTGGGGAAGAATCCCCCAAAGGAGCTCCAGTGGTAAAAACCAATCCAATTGTCCCCTCCCCCTCCCCAACTGGTCCGGGAGGAAAGAAAAAAAAATACCTCCTTGGAGAAAGGTGGAAAAAAACTGTTTATTAAACAATAAAACTAAATCAATATCAAACAATAGACCCCTTGCCACTCTAAAAGAGATGACAAAACTGAGAAAACCCCGTCCCCGGGTTACAGCTCACTCACTCTCTGATCAGTCCCTCTGGTGCTGGAATTGTCGCAGGCCAGAAATGTGAGCTGCCGGTGCTCCCCTGGGTGTTCAGTCCAGAGCAGTTTTCACGAGGTCCAAAGAAAAGGAAAAAAAACCACAGTCCCGGGAACTTCTTTGCCTCAGCTAGCTAGCACTAACTAAAAAGCAAAAGAAGAGCTCTGTCCGCCGTTTGTCTGCAGACAACAACAGTTCAGGAGGAGGAATGTGGAGGAGGAGAGCAGTGTCTGCCGGATGGGTGATGATGCTCCCGGGTTCCTGAGTTCAGGCCACGCCCGGCCGTCCTCCACTCCCACCACTTTCTGCCGCCGCTCTGCCTCTTCCTCCTTCCCTCTCTGCAATAAGTCTTAAAGGTGCAAAACTTACTATTCAGCATGAACAGAACAAGATGATTTGGGATAAAAGCATCATACAGCCAACCCAGGACAGGTACCTAGGAACAAAGATGGATTCAACAGGTTAGTTGTTTTTAATGTGACATCATCCTGCTCAGTCAGGACTACCTGGAATTTCATCATCCTGCTGGGAGATAGCCAATGGCCCCCCTGCTTCTGTTCTAAGACAGTGATTACCATGTGTGGTACATAGACATCTATGTGCCTTCACATAGTAAGCTTCCTGGCTTCTTGTATCAGCATCACAGTGGCTGTGACTGCCCGCAGACATGAAGGCCACCTGGCACTTATGTTGTCAAGTTGTTTCGAAAATTAGCCCACCAGCCTTTTCCAGCTTCCCAGACATTGGGTTAGGACTCCTAGTGCTAGGCGCAGCCTTTCATGTACAAGCAGTTGAAAATCTTTAGACAGATCAGGTAATCCTAATGCTGGAGCAGTTGTCAGTTCTTCCTTTAATTTTAGGAAGGCTTCTTTCTGTGGTTTGCCCCAGGTGAATGGCTGCATCTTCTGAGCTTCATACAGGGGTTTTGCAATCAGTCCATAATCCATGATCCCTCCTGCCATCCTGAGGAAGCTCGCAGCTCATGTAGATTCTGGGGCTCTGGAATAGCACAAATAGCTTAGATACAGTTAGCACCTAGTTTTCGTTGCCCTTGTGAAATTTCACATCCCAGGTAGATCACAGTCTGTTGAGCAATTTGTGCTTTTTCTCTGGATACTTTATAACCTCCCATTCCCAGTGAATTTAAAATCTCAATGGTTACCTTTATACAGGTTGTTTTTTCATCTGCAGCTATTAGTATATCATCAACATACTGCAACAACAGGTGTTGGTCTCTTGGTCCTTGCCCATTCTCAGTCCAAATCTCCAGCTCCTTTGCCAGTTGGTTTCCGAATAGAGTCAGCGAGTTCTTGTAGGCTTGTGGAAGTTGTGTCCAGGTGAGCTGGATCTTTCTTCCGTTCCCTGGGTTTTCCCACTCAAAGGCAAACAGTTTCCTACTTTCTTTGTCAAGGGGTATGCAGAAAAAGGCATCTTTTAAATCAGTTACAGTAAACCAATTATATATCTCTTTTACGAATGTCAGCAATGTGTAGGGATTTGTTACCACTGGATAAATGTCCTTTGTTATTTTATTTATTGCTCTCAAATCCTGCACTAATCTATATTCACCATTTGGTTTCTTTACTGGAAATATTGGTGTATTAAATTCTGATTCACATTCTTCTAGAATTTGGTATTTCAAGAACTTATCAATAATCTTTACTATTCCTTGCCATGCTTCTGGTTTTATGGGATACTGTTTGACTTGTACATCCCTCACCCCTTCTTTTACCTCTACATGCACTGGTTGTGCCAATTTAGATTTTCCTGGTATATCTGTTTCCCATACAGAGGGAATCACTGTATCTTCTACCTCCCTAGGGATAGAGGGAACAGGTTTTTCTTTGATTATTAAAATCTGTCCCGTCTTTGATTCAGGTATTTTCATTACAAGTTCTCCATTTTCAAAGGTTATTACTGCATCAAGTTTCGCTAGCAAATCCCTCTCTAAAAGCGGAATTGGACACTCAGGTACACATAGGAACTCATGCGTTAAAACCTTGTTCCCAAAACGCAAATCTAGGGGTTGCAAGAATGGCTGCTTTTCCTCTTTCCCTGTAGCCCCAATTATTGTTGTTTGCTTGTCCCCAGTTTGTCCTTGCAGATCATTCAGCACAGAATATGTAGCTCTGGTATCCACTAGAAATTTGACCTCCTTATGACCTAACTGTATATTTACGAAAGGTTCTTGAACCTGTTTTACAGGTTCCATGTCTAGTCAGCCATTATATTCACCTGACACCATCACCTTGGCAACGTTTTCCTGCTGGAACTGATTGCCCTGGTGAAACCAGTTATTTGGGTTGTCTGGGCACTCTCTTTTCCAATGACCTTACTGTTTGCAATACGCACATTGATTTAGGCTTAACCGTTGCATAACTGATCTTCTACCACGACTACCTCTGCCACGTCCCCTGAAATTTGGGTTCACCTTTCCTTGTATTACTTCCAAAAGATTTTGCTGCTGCCTTTTACTAGCTTCTCTTTCGCGGTTATTATATACCTTCCAGGCTACCTCAAGTAGTTTATCCAGATTCCTTAATTCCTCCCCTTTTAATTTTTCCACTTTTCTCCTGATATCGTCCTGTGACTGGCCCAAGAATATGAGAGCAAGCTGAACCTTTGCTTGTTCTGTGTTTATTTGGAGATCTGTATATTTCCTTGCTACCTCCTTAAGCCTCTCCAAAAACGCAGTGGGAGATTCTTTCTTTTCCTGTCGAACCTCATATAGTTTAGACCAATTAATAGTTTTGGGCACAGCATTCTGAACTCCGATTTTGATCCACTCCTGATATTTCTGTAGTCTCCTCATACCCCAAGATAAATTAGGGTCCCATTTTGGATCCTCAATTAGAAAATTTTCATCTAGAGTTCCTGTTACAAGCCCGTTTCTGGTGTCCTCCCTTGCCCTTTCTTTGGCTGCCTTAAGTACCATCGCTTTCTCAGTAGAATCAATCAAAGTATCTAATACTACTTGTATGTCATCCCAGTCAGGATTCTGAGTTTTTATAACCATTTTTACTACTCGTGCCACCTTATCAGGATTTTCTCTCTAAGTTCCAGCTGATTGTTTCCAAAAAACTAAATCTGCAGGATGAAAAAGGCACTTTTACAAACACTGGCCCTTCCACTC
The DNA here is from genome assembly GCA_024362935.1 of Setophaga petechia. Lineage (NCBI taxonomy): Eukaryota > Metazoa > Chordata > Aves > Passeriformes > Parulidae > Setophaga > Setophaga petechia. Next base: position 3,747,744 of record JANCRA010000055.1, on the reverse strand, counting down.
CTACACCTTGTCGCAAGGGAGTAATCACAGTTTGCTTTTGTCTGCCCACGACCGGGGCAAGCTTTGACCGACTTCGAGTTCTGTGAGATACCAGTGTCACTGATTCATTACTATTGCTATCTTTTTCACTTGCATCCCTCCCCCTCCTTTCTATCACAGTTAGGTTTTGCTCATCTTCCACGGAAGAGGGATCAGGTGACGGTGGGAGAGGAGGATAAAGAGAGAAGGGTGTACTAGACAAGACAGATTGAAGATTAGGTGAGGTAGGGGCAGATGGTGGGATAGGGACAGGTGAAGCAGGTGGGATAGGGCTAGGTTCTCTTGGTCTTATTGGAGCTACCTGTAAATCAATATCTGTATAATTTTCCCCACTCAGACTTTCTTTCAATGCCAAGTGTTCTAGACAATGTTTCTCACAAACTCCACACTTATCACTTGCAGATGTTCTAATCACCATTAATCCACATTCATCCTGCCATTCTGGCTTTCCCCGTAAATAGAAAAACAAATCAACATACGGAACCTCATCCTATTTTTCTTCTTGCTTACAAAATGACATTAACTGTGAAATGGTGTTATATTGCAAAGTCCCATACTCTGGCCATTTTTCACCATTCTCCAAGACATATTCTGGCCACTGTGTATTACAATAATCAATCAACTTAGCCTACATAATTCTTCCCCAAAATTACCTTGTTTCCAACGTGCTAATAAGCACCCCAAAGTAGAAGTTTGTGGAATGGAGGCATTGCTGCCCAAAATCCCTTTGAGCTTCTCCATCCACCACAAATGCCGAACCTGCAATGCTTTTCACGATTGTCTTACAGAACGGCGCCTAGGCAATACCACCAGGAATTCCTTTAGCCCAACCAAGCATAGCTTCCACGACATCTTATTGGCAGGCAACCAAACCAAAGTAAAAGCACCTTACCTCTCTCCCAGGGATGTTGTGAGCGGCAGAGGCGGGTCGCGGCTGATGGGCTCCCTGAGAATACCTCAGTGGCGGCTGGAGCATGATCAAGTCACGAACTCGCTCAGTGGCAATCACAGGGTCCCATCTGAGGTCCCCAAAATGTTAGCATTCAGAAACACATAATCACAAGAATGATTATATGTAGGTGCTTCTATTGAAGAGCTCTGGGTGTCAGGGGTATGAACCCAAATCTGACTCCAATATGGGCTCGGGATGAACATGTTTTTATAGTCTATCATTATATAACTTTCATGTTAATTATTAAACTTATATTGTTCTATTGTATACATAGATTTCAACCAAGCATGGCTCCTCGTGGCCCCCCTTAAATTTCTAACATAGTTTCTCATGATTCTCCTTATGATCATAAAATAGTTATATTTAATTACTAAACAATCATCACATCTAACAATTATATCATTTATCATACTGCTTATGCAGGTGTGATTTCACATGATCTGGCAAAACACAAAGCCTAACATTTTCAGAGTCTATCTTTAACATTTTCCAGGGCCCCACTATCACCCTCAACCTGGTTTTCCTGGGCCTGACTCTCTCCCATCGAATCATGGAATAGTTTGGGTTGGAAGGGACTTAAAGATCATCCACTTTCAACACCCCTGCCATGGGCATGGACACCTTCCACAAGACCAAGATGCTCAAAGCCCCATCCAGCCTGGCCTTGAAGGGGTATCCACAACTTCTCTGGGAAACCTGTTGCAATATCTCACCACCTTCACAGTGAAGAATTTCTTCCCAACATCTAATCCAAACCTAATCTAAATTCTGTCAGTTTAAAGTCATTCACCTTTGTCCTATCACTACATCCTTTGTAAAAAGTCCTTCTCCTGCCCTGTTGTGGGCACCCTTTAAGTACTGGAAGGCACTCTGAGGTCTCCTTGGAGCCATCTCTTCTCCAGACTGAACAACTCCACCTGTCTCAGCCTATCTTTACAGGAGAGATGTTCCAGCCCTCTAAGAATCTTTGTGAACCACCTCTGGAGTTGCTCCAACACTTCCCTTCTGAAATAAATAAGGCAGGAGATCTTTCTCCTTTTTAATGCCTTTATTAAAAAATCAGTTCAGGTGGGAAGAACCGACAGGTCACGCTCACACTGCCGCTGCTTCCAGGAGTGGCACGAAGGAGGAGGAAAAGTGCAGCTTTGTCCTCTGGTCTGCAGGCAGACCTGGGGTTCCCGTCCTCAAGAGAGCATCAGGAGATTCCCTCCTCTCTGGTTTGACATTCGAGGTCCTTTGTGCAGCCAACATCTTTTAGGTTAGGGTAAGGGGTATAAAGGGTATTAGTGGACACTCGATTCTGTTCCTCACGTCTAGACATCACTTCAATCTGTCAATTCCGTGTTGGCTCATTGTTTTTAGGGGTTTTTGCTAGGTTTGGTGAGGGGTTTCTTCATCTGCATGCCCGCCCCAATGTCATTTACATGCCAACCCCGATGTCCCCTCCTCTTCACCAACCAGGTGCCATCTTCCAGGAAGCAGCAGGGTGCCACTGACAAAAGGGGGATTCCCCAACCATCAACAACAGGTAGTTAACGAAAATGACAGGTGATTTCAACAACAAACAGTTAGAGCTCCACCCTGGCAGCAACTAGCCCAACCTATGAACTCTGCAACCTTCTAAAAAAATAGGCAACTTTTCTACTCATAACACCTTCCTTCTTTTATTGGAGCCCTAGAGTTCTGTATCCAGCAGCTGATCGTGGAAAGCCAGGGAGGGTTTCCATTCTGCTGGGGAATTTACCTTCCAGGGCTTCTTCCCTGATGATTCTACCTTTATTTTCTTTTTTTTTTTTCCATTCCATATCCACATAATCACCACTTACCACTTCCCTCTAGTCCTAGCCCCTGCGCCCCCCCCCCCCCCCCCCCCCCGCACTCCCTGGCTCTGCTGTTTGCTTACTCTCACCTTGTGTGAGCAGCTCAGCCACATCACTTCTTACTGCTCCCCCTGGGGTGGTACTTCTCCCGCCGGACCTGCACCGCAGCCATTCCCGGCAGGTGGAGGATGCTCTCCCGCTCCAGGCGCCCAGTGTGTATGTGGGAATACCGCGGGGAATGGGCAACAAGGCGGGGAACAGGGAGGCTCTTCCCAGCCGAGTTTCCGTGCGAGGCTGTTCCGCCCTGGAGCGCTGGTGGTGGCGGCGTTGGGACACGGGATGGTGCTGTAGGAGAGAGCGACAGCCCTACACGGGTCCGTCACAGCCCACAACACTCCAAGGGTCAGTCTTCACCCTCTCTTCCGACCTTCGACCGCCCCTCTTTCCACTGTCCCTTTAAGCTGCCAAGAAATAAGGTTTTCCAACCCTAGGGGAATGTTTTGGCAGGAGGGTTTCACTTCGAATTTTTCAGAGCACTATGTAACTTAGCAATCATTCATTTTCTTGGCCCGAGGCAGACAAGGATTACTACTTTTTTTTTTTTTTTCTTTTTTTTTTTTTTTTTTAATGGGGGAAAAATAGATCTGCAGGGTACAAAGTCCCAGGAGGCACAAAGATGTTGGAGGTGGGACTTGATAAGAAAAAACTGCATCTGCACCTGGCCTTTGAAGAGTCCAGCTCATGGGATTTCAGCAGTTCCACCCTGGACTTCAGTACTTGAGAACTTGAGCACAAAGTGTTTTGCTTTTGCAGACACCTAGCAGTGCCCCAGTCTGGCAGGGCTGACTGGCCATCATCTAACCTGGCTAATACATGGCATTGGTGCTGTCGGGTAGGCAGGCTTCTAGTTCTGACCTAGCATAAAGCACAACAGCATTGTAAAATGGAGCAGTGAGCTGCTGCTGTATTTCTTTAATTCCATGACTGGGAGCATTCACAGGGGTCATGGGAGAGTTCAGCCCATCAAATCTCTGCCCAAGGGTGAATGAGATGTGTCTTTCTCTTAACTGGCAATAGGCTAATTTGGGCTGTCTCTATCTTCCTTATGAAGCTGTGTCATTATGCAAGAACTTTCAGAAGCTGAGTAAGGTGGTGAAAGACAGGAACTAGAGGACAGGGCTAGAAGAACCTCCACAGTGTTCTCTAAGGATGGTTTCTAGGTTGAACACATGCATAATGAGAACACAGAAGCAGCCCGGAAGAGATCTTCTCCCTTCCCTCCCTTGGCCCCATACAAAGCATCCCCCAACCCCTCATTAGGCTGAAAAATGATTCAGAGAATCTTGAACATTATTCACTCAGTTGAAAGAGCTATAATGGAAGAGGAGAGTGCCTCTTATCCAAAATAACCAGTGCTTTCAGACTTAGTGGGTATGAGTAAAAGAAAAAGGTTTGGTGTTGCATTGCAAAGAAAACAGAGCCGACCGCAGCTGTTTTACTTGGCAGAATAATGTGCGAAATAAAGGCATAGCTGGCTTTCTCCCTGGAAAGAGCTGGGTAGGAAGACAATTTAAGATACAACCTGCATGGGGATTTCTGTTTTGGCAGTCCCTTGGTGTCTGACTGCAGGTCTTTATTCAGAAATCAGGTGCATGTTCTTCTAGATGCACTGCATGGAGTGTGTCACTCAGTCACCAGCTTCCACTCTATACATCTTTCATCAGCTCAGCCTGGGTGACAGCTGTTCTTCCTGGTTGGCTTGGGACTATCTAGTGTAAGGATAATCAGTGGATAAGCAATTGATCTAGGATGTATATGCAGGTGAGCCCTAGGATGCTCCTGCCATGGCTCCTGCCATGCTGGGAATTGATGGAACAGGTCCCTCACCAAAAGCCTCCCACAGGAATGGTTTCAGGAAGGCCACCAGCTCCTTTTCTACCTTCTTTACTTGGTAGGTCTTCATTGCATCACAGATTTGACAGTCCAGAGTTTTGTCAGCCATACCAGTGAGTGAAATTTTCACATTTTTCTCCCCCACCACCAAGAGCAAACTCAAATTCACTCAGATCTAAATCCTATTTAAAATAAATTCAAACATCTCCATTCCAGGAAAGTCTGGAGCGGTTTCTAATTTCACCTAAAAGCTGGGCAGATTTTATCTCTCTTTGTATTATATTTATGGTCCTTTTGTCACTGGACATTTGCAGCTTGTTATCTTTTGATTGTTTTTAAAGTGCATGTACAAAAAAAAAAAACTTGAAAAAGCAAACATCTCTTTTATAATTTGTTCCGTATGGCACCATATATTCAGGAATCCGTTTCCATACTTTTAAAATAGTTCTCTAATAAATAATATGCCCAGATTTGGTCCCAGAAGTGCAGGAGTGGTAACCATGCCATTCCTCCTGTGGCTGATCACCATTACTCATCTTTGTGGACTTCAGGCTACCAAACCATTACTACTGTTTTGTGCCTGACAACCGTTTCACAGGCATGACAGCACTGATGAGATTTATAAAAAGGTGAGACCTTTAAAAAGGACTGTACAGAACTCTGTTTGTCTTTGACTGTCATTCCTAAGACTCCTTTCCTACTATCACTTTGATCTTTTCCAGGTCAGAGCTTAAATCCTGGCTGCTTCTAATTATCCTGCAAGCACAAAAAAAGAACATTATGTCTCTGGGCTAAATCCAGTTTCTGAAAAAGACAGTCCAAAGTTGCAGCAAAGAGTGAGGGGAAACTAACAGGAAGGAGACTTTTTTCCCTCCAGGGTGGCTTCTGATGTAGACCGGGCAGGTCTCACATGACAGGTTTCAAAGAATATGGAAAACATGGGCTCAAGATGTGACGTAAGAATCCCTCAGTGGTGACTGAGACTGCCCACAGGTGGTTTGTGCAGCCTAGAATGAGTGTCACGGCTGGCAAACAACAGTAGCAAAAAATTTGGAAAAACAAAAAAACCCCACCAAACAAAAAACCCCCAAACTTTCAAACAAATCTTCATTGTCCTCACTAAAGCTGTATTTCCTTAGGAGCTGGAAGACTGGCTGTTGGTCCTCTTTGAGGTCCAGCTGAGGTTCTTTCTGCCCTCATGCTGTCCTGTGACACACAGGGCAGAGCTGGGCTGCCCAGGGCTGGCTTATGGACCAGCGCTCAGTGCTTGGGCCATACTGTGACAAACAACCCAGCTGACTGCTGGGCAGGGACATGAGCAGGCTGACCCAGCTCACCAGGGCCACACTCAAAACTGTGCTAGAGGCTAAAGCTAGGCTGAGCTAGGGCCAAAAGCTGAGGTCTGGGGCTAGGAATCTCTCTCAGCATATTCAATTTACTCTTGTCCTCCACAGAGTAGTCCAAGCATGTCTTAGACTCTGTTTTCAAGTTTATTTTCCTGTCCTTTTGGGGACTGCTCTCCTGTAAAGAGCTGTTACACTATAATTAGTGGAATCAATCTGTCTTTGTGTGTTTGTATCTCATCATATAATCTGATGGGATATCAAAGCAAACAAATAAATACAAACAGAAAGTAGATCATTACACCCAAACCAGTACTGGCTTTTATGGTCCTTCTGCTCTGTCAGGTCATTAAATGCCTTACTGCCTTACGCTTTTCTCCATCAATGATAGGAACTGTCACAGTGCACAATTACCTTGTAAGATGCTTCCTGATTTTAAGAGGAAATCTGCTATATTTGATTTAAGCATCCTGTCAACTTGAGGGAGAAATTGGGGGGATGGGATGGGGCACATTCATCAATCAATCATCTGATGAATGAAATAGTTGAAATAGTTTCTATTTTAGATGTTCATTGGTTAGAGGGGGACGATGACAAAAAGTGTGTTTACACTGCCTAACTTTTTATGAGCACAAAAACATATATTGTGATGGCCTAAAGCCCAGTCAAAAGCTTGGAGCTTTATTTTTGTTTCAGTTAGTAGATTTTATCTAATCAGATAACATCGGCAATACAAATTTTCCCAATAGCAGTCGGCCTTTATCTGACCAGTCTAAGAACACAGGCTTCCTGTTTTGCAATATATCTTTCAAGATCGTTTATGTGACTTAAAGAAATATTACAAACTCCTTGTCAGTAGGCTTTCTGTTAGATTAAAAGAAAAAGGATGCTCTTTGAAGGTCTTTGTAGGGTTTTTTTCCTGAGAAATTTTACCAAGCACCAAATACAAATAGTCCTTCGTAGTCAGTAAATATCACCAGCCTCTGGGAAAGATAATTATAACTTTTGCCACAAGTGAGGAAAATATGAAAGATACTAGGGCATCAGACAATGATATTTTGTTCTGCACTTTCTCCAAGAAGTAGGAATGATTTTCATTTCCCTACAGAATTGTGATCTGGGAATATAAAGAGAAGGCTCCACAAGGGAGACTACTTTGGGTGGCTGGAAGGTGCACAAGATCTGAAGGAGATTGAGACATCTTTGTGGATTCAGGTGAATTTTCATGAGTTTAGACAGCAACTGCACAGCAACTTCTCCAGCACATTTTTGTTGGGGGTGTGGAAAGAGGAGCAACAAGTGCTTTCTAAATTTCCATAAGAGAGTTGCTGCTCTGCCATAAATAACAAAAAGATATAGTCTGATCCCTCCTTTTGAGCTTTACTCCAGGCCCTGCTTACTGACAGTCCCTCTGGGTGTCTTCAGGCCAACATAGGGATGCTGAAATAGATAGGCTCTGCTACGGTATCCACTCTCAGGTGCTGCCAATTCCCATCCTCCTTTGCTATGGTTTGAAACCAGGTTAGCAAAATCAGGTTTTAAAACAGTAAGTACAATAGGGAAGATCAGTTCCAGATGATGCAAAGCCTTCCCACTTTTCCCCTTCCCTTTACTACTTATCCTTTCCAACATCAGTGCAGTAGAAGGAAACAAAATCTCACATGCTGGGCCCTGGTCCTCTGAACTTCAGTGCTCCAGTTTTCAATAATGAAAATTTTCAATAATTGTCAGGACAAGAGGATATAGACTCAAGCTCCACCAAGGAGGTACAGGTTGGACATTCAGGAAGAATTTTTTTTACTGAAAGGGTGTTTAAACATTGGAAGAGGCAGCCCGGAAAGGTGGTGGAGTCACCATCCCTGGAAGTGTTCAAGAAACAACTGGACCTGGGAATTATTGCTATGATTTAGTTGAAATGGTAGTGTTTGGCCAAAGGTTGGACTCAGTGATCTTGGTGATCTTTTCCAACCTCAAAGATTCTGTGACTCTATGATTCTGTGAATTGAGCATTTATACATCCCTTCATTTCCATGTTCCTGCACAGATAGGAAATTGAGTGGGGTGATCCTCATTTTGTGGGAACAATATTCTTCCCAAAAGGTTTTACATGCTAATGTACAGTGGTGAAGGATTGCATAAACTGCTACATGATGGGATTCTGATAAATTACAAATCTTTGCTGTCTTCATGAGAGCAGTAAAAGGCTTTCTTGGTGCCAGCATCCCTCTGCTACTCATGGATTCAGGGAAAAAGTAATAACTTAGGCAGAAAGGGAGCAAAGAGTTTACAAGTGAAATCTTGCTTGACACTAAACCAGAGCAAAGTTGGAGTGTAACAACGGCTGAAAGATTGTTAGATGGTTTTTTAGCTGACAAAAATGTGGAAAAGCAGGTCAACATAAAAGAAAATATCTCTAAAAATATTTCCCCATTTTCTTGTATTCTCATAATAAAAACAAAACTACATTTTTAAATTTAAAACCAAAATTTTCTAATTCTTGCACTCTAAACATTCTGAGCTTTTTCTAGCTGTCTTATGTACACATATCCATTAAATATTGACTTTAAAAGTCAATATTTTCTTTTTGTTACTCCTTTTGATGGTGCTGTGATTTTACCCAAACTTTAAAAGCATCCATCTAATCTGGGATGAAAATGTAAGTGTCTGAAGATAAATGTAATTTAAAACTATTGCCCCAGCAACTATATACACAGCACGAACAGGACGGGACACTCTTGTTCAGTGTCTTGAGAGGTTTATTCACGCATCAGTCTCAGCACATTGTTACAACAATGGAGACAATAGATGCAACCAACTCACTGAATCAAGCAGAATGCCAAAGAGACGTAATGTTACAGCATATCATAAAGCCATTTCCATCTGTGTTTCAGCCAATCACACATAGAGTACAAGCATATTGACAATACTTCTATCCAATCATTTAAAGCACACATAGCTTTGGTTAAAACAAATGCGGCCTAGATTCAAACACAATAGCTTGTTCATAAGAAACAAGGCATAAAGCTCTATTCAATCTTTAACCTTCTAAAGATATACATTAAGTAAACTTGTTACCACCTAAGGCAGCACCTAACATAGGCCTATTGTTCTATTTCTCACGTCTACATTACTAATTTTTCTGCTACTTTAGCATTTCACTGTCTTTACTGTCAGAGGCCTGCCTTTTTTCCTAACTTTCTTAAAACCCTCTAATTTTAAGGATTCCCACAATTATTTGTGCTAAACACCTGCTATCAAGTTGTCTAGAAGCAATATAATAGTTATCAAATATTAAAAAGGTAACTTGGTTTTTTGTTTTCATAGTTCAAGCAAAGAGAAAAGTAAAAAAGTAAACAAGATCTTGAATGACCTGCTGCATGTTTAGCTGTGTCTTTTTAATAACCTACAGTATTTTGTAGTCACAATAAACATTATATTGTTTACTGCTTATGAAGTCCCCTTAAAAAGGGCATGCTAGTTCAAAATGAGGTTAGTAGGTACAACTATATTTAATGCTTGGAATTATTCCCCATAGAAGAAGTTAAAATTTCTTCATGATTATTTTAAAGTGCAGTACACAGACACCACTTTAGGGCTAATAAATTGCTCTGTTCTTTACTATGCTCAATAAAAGAGAATTTTGATGCTCACTGCCTGCAATTTGATTTCCTTAGCAGCACATCCTAAGTTCCTTAGTAAGGTGTGGTGGTTTGACCGGAAATGAGACATCTGAGATACGTTGTTTGTGCTGTGGTCACCAATAGGTATTCACATTTTAAGATTAGCACTTGGTTTTGGCCACTGGAGCATTGGATCCGCCTCTGAGAACACTCACCCAGGAGTTAAAAGCAGGGCTCTCCTCTCTCGCAGTTCTCTTTGAATTTCCGGAGGGCCAGAGCCGCTTCTCTCCCCCGGCCCAGCTGCTAGCTGGGCGGGGGGAGGGGAAAGCCACGTGGTCCAGGTAGGCCTGGGGTAGGCCTGTCCCGGAGGGATGGAAGGGTGGAGGAGCGAAGTACCGGGAAGCACCGAGCAGCCCGTCTCTCTCCCGCCCACTTTGGAGATGGAGAAAGAGTGCAGCCTGTGCTAGAGACTGAGTTACCTTGAAACTTGATATCATGTGCCGGCAGCAGGCAGCATGGCTGGGAGGAGAAGGGGGGGGGGAAGGGGGGGGGGGGGGCAAGCGAGAGGGAGCCCAGCCACTCGTGAGCGCTTTTAACCCTTCGTGGACAATGAAAACTTTACAAAACATTACCCTTCCTAGAAAAAGAGATAAGAGTGGAAGATGAAAGAAGAAATAAGCCAGTGAGGAGGTCTGGCAAAGAGAAAGAGAGATGTTGAAGGAATGGAGAAAGATGGAGTGGCATTTTTTGCTCGACTCTTTTGTTGTATATCCATGGACTGTTTCCTGGTGATACAGAGACTGCATTGCAGGGAGAAGCAAGGACTCAGAGCCAAGAGAGTTCGGTGTTGAGACCCCTCGGCCCCAGGGGGTGTAGAAAAAATGGGGGGGACAAAGGTCCCAGAGATGAGACTGTGCTCTGTTTGGAATGAGACGAAGCATCCTTAAAAAGTCCACCCTAAAAGCAGACCTCTGCCCCATGCAAGGTGGTGAGAGCACCTGGCATGGGAAGAAGATGTCACAAGATAGCAAAAGGATACTCTGGGTGGTGCTGATTGTGACAAGAAGTCCATGGCACAAGGAAGGACTCCTTCTACTCATGATGAACTGAAGATTTGATTATCTAAAAGGTGGTGCCAGACCAAGTGTTGATAATTTTGGGAAATGTAAATGTACTCGGAATTTGGTGGGAGGAGGAGGGGGAGTGTTTCTATGTAGTTTTCATTTTCCTTGTGTTTATTTTCTTCCTTTGTGGTTTAGTTTTTGTAGTTTAGTTAATAAAGTTTTTTTTCTTTTTTCCCTAAGTAAGAGCCTGCTTTGCTTATTTCCGGGTACCACCTCACAGCAGATGCCAGAGAGAGGGAATTTTCATGGAGGCACTGGCATTGTGCCAGTGTCAAACCATGACATGAGGCAAAACATGAATGAAGTTTGAATGCCAGGACTTCAGACATCAACTCTTATTGTACATCCCTAATCTCTTTTACTTTCAAGGATCAGACCTTGTCTCAAGCACATGAGATTGTCTTAAAAATTACAAGATCACAATTTTAAGTTGTGAGTTATGTGGGTTTCCCACTTAGTGTTTGAGCCTCCAGGGTGAAAATTCACAGCCTCATTCCAGCAGTCAAAGCTGCTACAAGTGAAGGTTTTAATATAATCAGGTGACTTGGAGAACATCACCAAAAATGTTTGATACGATGGAGTCATGTCAGTTATAGGACTGGATTGTGTTGTAGTATCCTTGTACTTTCTATGGAGCAGATAGTCTCTAAAAATTGGCTGGATCTTTCCTTTCTTTTTTGCAGTGGGAATGTCGTAGCGGCTTCTAGTGACATACTTTCTGATTTCCCAGGAATCCATTGTATGGCAGCAATAAGCATGATTTTATTTTAATTTAATAGTGCAGTGTTCTGGATGGAGTTTTGTTCTTGTCCTTTAAAGAGGGAAGCGTGCTCAAATCAGAACAGTAATCACCCAATGTCTCACTGTTCTTCTCTCTGAAGTAGATCTACTTTGCAGACATTAGATGGGGATTTGGATCTACAAGAATTCACACTTACCAATCTTTAAGCAAATTGTGCTGGAGGACACAAAAAAATCAGCCATTAAGTTGTCATTTCATTAAATGCTTGGCTAAAAGCAGAAGCAGATGATTTCGATCTTAGAAGGTTAGAGGGTTTTTTGAAACTACACTACACAAACAACCACTTTAGGGTTAATAATTTGCTCCGTTCTTTACCATGCTCAATAAAAAAGACCTTCCTTGCTCTGAAGAGGTTTTTGTCTCAGATAAAAAGGGCGACAGGCAGACAGAGGGCATAATGCAAGAAAAATAGAGAGTGGGAATAAATAGATTCATCATTAAGCTGCATAAATTGTGCTATGCACCTTTTCATATAATTTAGGAATTTACAGTTTGGGATATGTAGTTTTTCATAAAACATGAAATCTTGCAGCACAGTTTCAGGCTACTGCTTTTGTTTTGTTCTGTTCCATCACTGTTAGTCTTGTTCCTGCCTATACTTTTTTAACTATTTCACAGCCACTATTTTCCAGAACAACTCCACATTGTCAGGTTAATCTGAGGCTCGAGGAGCCCCAAAAGAGGTTCCCCTTCTTAAGAACTCATGGCTTTTAGGTACCTCTGTGTGATAACAATCTGAATTCCAAACGGGTGACAAGGAGAGCACTCAGGGAAAGAGCAGCATTTGCCTGCTCTGCTGAGATGACTGGGTGGCTGCACTTTTACTTGGACAATCCAAACTGTTTTAGTCTTTTTGGAAAAACTAATTAAGGAGTTAAGCTAATACACCAGCATTATGAGTTCCATGGTGCATATTAAATAGCTAGGCCAAAACTTTTACCTGGTAAGGTTTTAAAGAACTGTCCTGGTTTAGGGCAAATCTGGGAGAAAACCGCCAAAAGGGTCCTCCAGAAAGCCAGCCCACATGGCCCCTCCCCCCAACTGGTTCGGGAAGAATTTCCTCAGAGAGAAGTGAAAGAAACTGTTTATTTAACAGGCAAGGCACTCCTCAGGACAAGAAATGAACAATACCGGATGACAAAACTCATTCACTGCTCTGAAGAGACGACAAATTCACAAAGTCTCTCCTCTGGGTGCTCACTCTGTTATCAATCCCTCCGGCGCTGGCAAAAGCTGCTGGCCAGAGTAGGCCCCCGTAGGCCACAAAGTGCAAGCTCTCGGTGCTCCCCAGGTCCCAGACCAGAGCAGGTACAAATAGTTCCAAGAAAAAGGGAAAGAAAAACAGTCCAGGGAAAACTCAGATTGCCTCAGCTAGCTGAACTAACTAAAAAACAAAAGGAGTGTGCTGTTCTGCCCTATCCATGCCCAGACAACAACAGTGGAGTTCTGTGTTCCAGCAGACTGTGGGGGAGAGTGCAGCTAATAACGAAACTCTGTGTTTCTTCTTCTCCCTGCCTTCACTGTAAGAGCCAGCCTTGAAGGCACAGAATATAACATCCAGCATAAACAGAACACCTGATTGGGGATACAAGCATCATAATGTCACCCTAGGACAGGAACATAAAGGAGAGTTACTTTTTAGATTTTAGGAGGTCCTCACATTTTTTTGGGATGTTTGTTGTGACCAAACAGACTATCAGGTGATTCTTGTTAGATTTCAGAGAAAGGATAAATCCCAAATCACAAGCCATTTTTAGGGCGACATTAGTCCTCTATTCTACAGCTGTTAAAAATGTGCTCTGAAAGTCACTGCAAAGACAGCCAACTGCTGAACTTCTTCTTGCTGTTGTCACTTTTTTTCACATAGGTACATGATGTTGTGCCATCAGCTCCTCATCTTCTTTGGGCTGTCACTAGCTAGTGGTGTGTGTGCATCTAGAAGGTGCTACTCAGAAGCCCAAGTCTCCATATGTTTTTTTTGCTACCTCACAGATGTTCCACCTGTGCCAAAGGATACAGTGAAGCTTTTCCTGACTTACAATTATATCAGCAAAGTGATTTCGTTCCCACTGCTGGAGCACTTGTGGCTGTTGGAAATCGGAACCCAGTTAGTCCATCCTGTTACCATAGGAAAAAGAGCTTTCAGGAACCTGCCAAACCTTTGTATCTTAGACTTGGGAGACAATAAGATTCTTCAACTGCATCTTGATGCTTTTATGGGCTTACCAAGCCTGACTGTTCTCCATCTGTTTCACAATTCCCTTGGCGATTCCATCCTGGAAGAATGGTACTTTCAAGATTGGAGATCATTGGAAGAATTGGATCTTTCAACAAATGAAATCACAAAACTTCATCCCCACCCCTTATTTTATAATCTAACGGCCTTGAAAAGTGTGAACCTGAAATTCAACAAGATATCCAACTTTTGTCAAACCAATCTTACCAGCTTCCAAGGAAAACACTTTTTATTTTTTAACCTCAGCTTTAATCATTTGTACAAGACAGCAGATATGGCCTGGGCCAAGTGCCCCAGTACTTTCAAAAATACCACATTTAGCTCACTAGACCTTAGTGACAATGGCTGGAGCACAGAGAGAGTCCAGTATCTCTGTACAGCCATTAAAGGGACTCAAATAAGTTCTTTAATATTTAGCAGTCCTATAATTGGTTCAGGACTTGCCTTTGATAATTTAAAAAATCCAGATGATTCTACTTTTGCAGGACTAGGAAGAAGTAAACTAAGGTTCTTTGATATTTCACAGGGTTGCATTTTCTCTCTCAATTCTTTAGTCTTTCAAAGTCTTGGCAATCTGGAATCACTGAACATTATCAAAAACAAGATAAATCCAAAGGTAAGCATTTTTTGGCTTGGGCAACCTAAAAATTCTCAATCTCTCAAGTAACCTTTGGGGTGAGTTGTACAATTATACTTTTGCAGGTCTATGTAGTGTAACGAATATTGATTTATAGCAAAATCATATTGGGATGATTGGTGACAAATCATTCAGGCATTTAGTGAATCTGAAAATAATTTATCTCTGAGACAATGCCATTAAAAGACTCCCTTCCTTTCCACATCTGACCTCTGCCTTTTAGGTGACAATAAGCTAATATCTGTAGATAACAGAGCAATAACTGCAACACACCTCAAATTAGAAAGAAATGGGTTGGCAAAACTAGGTGACCTGTATGTTCTTTTCCAAATTCCAGATCTGCAGTATATCTTCTTAAAACAGAGCTGGTTCTCTTACTGTGTGAAGAGTGCTAATTTATAGAAAGCAATCAGCTAGTATATATGGATCTTGGTGAAAATATGTTACAGCTGGTGTGGGAGAGAGATTTATGTTTGGAAGTGTTTGGGGTATTGCCCAAACTTAAGTTCTACATCTGAATAACAACTACCTCAGTGCTCTTCCACAGGAGATTTTTAGAGGTCTACCATCTCTTAAAAGACTTTACCTGGCTTCCAACCTGTTGTCTCATCTTTCTCCTGGGCTTTTCCCAAAAAGCCTAACAAACTTAAACTTATCTGGAAACCAGCTTTTTTTCCCCGTGAGCCTGAAGTCTTTATGACTTTGAGTATTCTGGATATAACACATAATAATTATGTCTGTGACTGTGCTTTAAAGAGCCTGCTAGTGTGGCTGAATGAAACAGATGTAACCCTGGCTGGCTCCCAGTCTGACAGACCCCTTCTGCCTTTGAAGGGGTACCCCTGTCATATATGACGTACGATGGCTGTGATAAAGATGGACTCCAGAGACACTCAGATTCTCACTCTTCATCTTCTTCTTGGTCATTCTTCTCATGTTCCTGGTGGCAGTCATAATTTTTACTCACTGCTGGGGGATTTGTTTCATCTGGTATAAAACCACCACAAAAAGACTGATAGACAACCAACCATGAGCTGTAGATAAAAATGAATACAAATATGATGCATATCTGTGCTACAGCAAAAACGACTTTGAATGGGTCCAGAATTCTTTCCTAAAGCACCTGGACTCACAGTATTTTGATAACAACAGATTTACCTTGTGTTTTGAATAAAGAGATTTCATGCCTGGCAAAGAACATATCAAAAATGTTAATGATGCCATTTGGAACAGCAGGAAAACAATTTGCATTCTGACCAGGCAGTTTCTCAAAGATGGATGATATGTGGAAGCCTTTAATTTCGCCCAGAGCAGGTACTTCTGTGATCTGAAGGATGTCTTCATTATGGTAGTGGTTGGGTCACTTTCTCAGTATCAACTGAAGAAACACAAACCAATTTGAAACTTCCTACAAAGAAATCAGTATTTGCGGTGATTATCAAGATTATCAAGATGTGGACTGGTTTTCAGATAACCTTTCTTGACAAATTCTGAAAGAAATAAAAGTGCAAAGAAAAACTGGTGGTACAGAGCTGCAGCCTGTAGCAACTGTCTCACATTGACTGTGAGAGTTCCTGGCAAATATCCCATTTCTAACTGTGCCATGGCAGGAATAAACAGAAGTTGGCTTCATCTTTCCTTGAAAAGATGTGCAGAATGGTAATTGTTTCAATATAAATCTTTCAGGACACAGAGACAAAGCAACCGGCAGATTTATGAAAATGCAAATAGACTCATGCATTTTCAGAAGAATTGAATGAACCACAGATGTTTCACATTTTGGATGCATCTTCAGGCACTTTGGCCCTGATTTTTGGAGTACTGCTTAATGGTCTGTTTCAGCTAGAGAAGGATGTCGTGGTTCTTTTCTCAAAGAGAGTCCATGATACTGTCCAGGAGTAACCAAAAGTGCTCTCAGGCACTGCCAAGCCTGATCATTGTGGTTCCTGGACCACTTAAATCTGTGCTTGCTGCACTGGTAACTTTTCTTGCTCTGTTTCACATTGGTTTGCACCTTTATGCTTTATATTGATATAACACAGATTTAATTTGTTTATTTTCTTCTCAATTAACCTCAGCTCAGCTGGAACATAAAAACTTTGGACTCCATTCATGCCCTTCCCCTCCACCAACTTCTCTGCTTGGCGATCAAACAGTCATTGGCCTACAACATTTGCTACTTGCTCAGCATTGGTGCTTTTTCACTTGACCTGCCTCCTGCCCTGCAGAGAGGAACTGGTATTCCCTTTGGATCTGAGGCAAGCCTGAGCTTGGAAAGGAAACAGGAAGCTACCTCAGTAGCTGTGCAGGTTGTACCCTGGTGATGGGGCTTTTGCATTCTGGTAGTGCGAAATACACCTGTACTTTTTACTTGTCCTTTGTAATTTGGGTTGTCCTCAGCACACCCTGTATACTGATCAATTCTAAGGAGTTTTCTTGCTTCTATTGAAATGTTTTTCTACAGATATTCATGCCTGGCTCTCTCTTAGATCTCTAATTATTTTACCACTGTCTGCTCAGATATGTGTCTTCAAGGGGTTGTTTAGGGTCATTTTAATAAACGTCTGACTCAGTGTTCACTGTCACAAAACTTGTACCTGTTATTTTGATCTTGACATGCTCCTTGCATGTAGTGTTTGCCTCTGTTTGTGCATTCAACAAAAGCTTACCAAAATAATTTCAGTGTGGTCTCAGTGAGATTTCTTGCAGTAGTGAGGAAGCAGGAATGGGAGGTTTTATAAGTTGTCTTCCTCGACCTTAGCTGCAAAAAATAACATCATCTTAACTGTTTTGATAGAGATGAAAGAGTGTAATCCACTTTGTGTGAAGGCAAGCATTGGAATATAGATATGCCTGCGGCTGATCTAATTTACTCTCATCACAGTATACACGATTGCTATTGATAAAATTACTACAGCAAAATATGTCTTCCTTCTCAAAAAATGTAGTCATTCAGGAAGGCAAAAAGGGCTAATCCTCGGGATATTTTCCAGGCGGCATGGACACGGGGCAGATGTAAGAAGGGATTGATCGTGCTGCTGGAGCTCTGGGTGTCGCTGTTGGCTCAGGTAACAGCCCAGCTTTCCTGAGTGCCTCCTGTCTTCTGCCCTTGCAGCTGCTGGCAGAAGGGGAAAATCTTGCTGCAAGGACAGGGCTGGGAAAGCACCAGCAGCCCTAGCTTCCCAGAACCCGCCCTGAACCATCAGAAAAGCCACCATGGGCATTTCACCTCTCTGCACATCTTACATTTCTCTAAGAATGTCTCTTTTCTCCTTTTGTCCCGTCAGCGAGTGCAGCGAGGCATCCTTGAAATGCAGGGGCTATACCAGGGAGTATTTCACATAAAACCCACTGGCAGATAGCCAAAGCAGGATGAATCTGTACAATGAAGATCATCTGCAGGTCCAGGTGCTTAGTCTATGTGCACGGTGTAAGAGTTGGGGGTTTAAAAGCACTCTTAAGAAGTTATATTTGAATGAGTATCACAAAATATTTTTGGTCAAATGTTAATTTAGAGCCCTCTTCACTTAGGACCTTACTGTATATTTACAAAATACTCCTGTCACTTCAGAGACTTAAAACTTTCTCCTACTAATCTGTGTATGCAGGAATGACAAGTAGATACAGGAGATGGCTTAAACCTAGGCTTTTCCATTTAATCTGAAAACCTTCAGTCTATTTCATGCTGTTATAGATGGATAATGAGATGATTGGCTCTCGCAATTAAGGGATAACTATTGTGTGAATATTAAGAAAAGCTTTAGTGATGTATAGTTATGTTATTGTAGTTTAGATGTCCTCTGTTCTCCCCATAGTTCCCTTCCCCTCCGTATTGTTACCATCAGACAGCCGGGGTTGTCTAGGACAGGTAAAAGAAGCCGTGGACATGTGTCCCTTACCTGGGGCAGTTGGGAATGGAAAAGCTTCTTGCTAAGGAGGCGTGGCATGATAACACCTGACCCTCCAACCAAGTTACAAGAAAGCAGATTCCACCAATAAATGGCAAAGAAGAGCTGACTGACAGACTTTGGGAGGTGCCAGGGCTGGCTGATGCAACCCCCCCAGCGGGTATAAAAGAATGAACATTCATCTTGACGATGAACTGGCCATGGGGTATCCATGAATAACTGCAGGGTCAAATTTTAAAGAGATCCAAAATAACCATATTTTTTACTCTTTGTGAAACAGTTCCAAGCCTGAGACTCTGAGAACCCATACAGTTGGTACAGCCTGTCTTATGTGATGAAAAAATGCCTTCAAATCAATCATAGGACCCTGATCGCCACCTCTGTAGAGTCAGCTATCTTTAATTAAAAAGCCTGGGCAATTGTTGAGAAAGAGCTTGTGCTGACTTTATACTCCTCTGCTCAGCAGGGACCACAAAAGCATCCTGTACAAAAATGGAGAATTACTATGCTTGATGAATTCAGGCCATAAATCAAGCCTCAGCCTCATAACTATTGATCGGATTTCCTTCAGGCTCACTGGGAACATTACTGCTCTATCAGAATTTTATGGCTCCTTAGTTAAGGATACTCTCATAATTTTTACTCACCTTCCTCAGCAAAAAAACATTAACTTGTTGGAGAGGGTCCAGAATAGGATGTAAGTGTGGCACTGGCTCTAAAGCAAGTTATTAAGATGGAAGCTGGTGAATTTATTTGCAGTAGCATCACAGAGGAGGACAGCGACTCAGTGCCCCATGGTATCAGCTCAGTTATTCAATAGCAAGGTCCAGTCCTACCATTGCAATACATATTATAAACACTAACTGGTCAAATGGGCAGTATTGTTCAACAGTGACATCTAGCCAGCCTCTCAGAGTCCAAGGATTGCATGGGCTCCTCCTTGAAATCCAGGCACTCAGGACCAGAATCCAGATTCTACAAACATCCCTATGGAGACTAACAGAAGGAAACAATTGTGTGGCCACATATTATTTCACATTTGATGTTATTATTACTATTTCCCACACTGTGAAATCAGGCATCTCCTCCAATCTGACATAAATAGTATTCTCAGTGAAGTCCAATCATACTTTTTAATCCAAATCAGAGAAACTGTTCCACATGCTGGTAGAGTATCATGTTGTTAATTAATGAGGTGGTAGATCTAACTACTACAGTTATTATCCAGCTCTGCTCCCACCCTAATACCTGCACGAGCATAGACAAGACTACAGAGAGCTCAGTTTTAAGAGGGACACTCCTGCATACATTGCCCAGAAACACTGCCTTTAATTTTCTTGTGTCACATCATTAACTCAGCTCATTTGCTGACTTCTGGATTTTTTTTTCAGCATGACAGCTCTCCTTCTCCCTACCAGTGACCATCTGCAGTTCAGATCGTTGGACCCCTTCTCGATTTCATGTGGTGCCCATTATTTTACAACAGCTTTAACACATTCTCTTCTTGCTGCAGCTGCAGTCCAGTTAAATCACAAAGCAAGGCCCATACGTGGGAAAATGCAGATGAAGAGCAGGACACAACTGAGTGGCAGGAGTGAGGGGCTGCAAATGGAGCTGAAGCTTCACCTGTGAATCTCTGGAAAAGCAGAGTTGGGAAGGATGTGCACTTGGGTTCCACAAGAAGTGCAAACCTAAAGAAAGCAAAGAGAGACAAGGAACAAGATATGCCTTTAAGGTCTGACTCTACAAACATGAGTAAGCATAATGCCCTAATGGAGTAAGAAGATCCACCTGGAAATAGCCCAAGAAAATATTGGCAGGATTTCTTTGCACTTACACAGTACTGCCAACAGTAAGCTGGTAGTTCTGTAAAATAAGGCTTCCGAAATCAGAGACTGGTGTAAAAAAACCCCAAGGAATAGAAAACAATTATAAATGTCTGGTATTCGACCCTGTAAGACCACATTTTCACACTTTCTACATGATCAAAAATTGGTAGATATTCATGCTGTCTGTAAATACAAGAGCCAAGAAATTGCCCAAGTATTTCAGGCCTTCCGCTTAGCAGTTAAGAACATCTAAATTAGTCAGGCCTGGAATACAGAACTTTAGGAAGATGATGGAGAAAAGACAGGACTTTCCAGCTTCCCAGCCCTCTGTGGGCAGCAACCTTATATCATATATATCCTCTTCCATTCATGCAAAATATTTCAGCAGTTGCTGTTAAATAGGATCAGCAAGACTACATCCTTGCCTGCAATGAAATAACATGAAGGAGAAGTGACAATATGAACACTTCCCATGCTGACAAATTGACAGCAGCAGACCTCGCAAGACCTCTCCTGGTGATTATCCCATTGAGCTGCCTGTCAGACTCTGGGAAAGTATGAAGCACTTTTGGAATGCCAAACAGTTTGTTCTGCCTTTGGTAGGAGCACTTTTTCATAGAGAGCTTTCAGTTACCTGTTTTCTGATTTCTGCCTCCCAAAGATGAGCAGAGCATCTCAGTCTTCAGTCTCACTGTGCTGCTCCTGGCAGCCATCAGAAATTCCACACACACCTGGAACAGAGATGCAGGTGCTGCTCCACCAGTATTTCTTTTAGTAAACAAAAGCTGCAGAAGCAGAGTTTAGGAGGTGAGATTTACCCAAAAGGCCATGTCAGCACTGACTTGAACCAGAGAACGCTGTATGCCAAGCACTTTCCTCAAGTTTTAAATTCAGCCTTGCATCACATCTAGAAATTACTGTTGGGCCAGGCCAACTACCTACATGATTCCTCCTCTCTGTACAGATTGACAGGAGGCTCCTCTTCCCTCTCTAACCTTAACTTTGCTTTCTGTATTGTGTATATACAATGCAATGAGTGCCAAAAGTAAGTCTACATTGCCTTTCCCAATATGCAAAAGTCAAAATGTAGGTATGACATGAGTTATTTCATAGTGGAAAGATTATCTATTCATAGCAGACTGTTTGTTTCAGACGTGGTTTTCCTTCCTTTTAGATAGTCTATTGTTTGTCTTTTTCATTTGTATTAAAAATAAAATCTTTGAGAGCTGCAAGACAGAAAAAAATGTATATATTTCTTCTGAAACTAGCAATTCTCCAAGCAGGAAGGTTAGTTTTTTCCTGTTTAGACATTATGTTCAAAGAGAGGAAGTTGGGATTTTCAATTATAATAATAATTACATGGTATGTAAACATCAGTAACTATCAAAAAAGACTTCACTCTTTATTTAGTATGTCCCAAATGCTGTTTAGAGTATTTTTACCAGTTTGCCATTCTCCTGCAAAACTGGATTTATGAACAGTCATTGCACTGGGTTGATCACCATATACGAGATTCCACAGTATAAGAAAACAGGCTGCCTCAAGCCTGCATGAAGGGCAGTGATGGACAGGAGTGGAGCAAATGGAGAATCTTCATGCAAAACAACAGTTTA
Organism: Setophaga petechia; assembly: GCA_024362935.1. Classification (NCBI taxonomy): domain Eukaryota; kingdom Metazoa; phylum Chordata; class Aves; order Passeriformes; family Parulidae; genus Setophaga; species Setophaga petechia. Next base: position 3,725,928 of record JANCRA010000055.1, on the reverse strand, counting down.
AGATATCAGAATTACAGATTTGGGGGAGATTGTTGAATCAGGGTTATACCTATCAGGCTGTTCATGTTGCTACCTAATGCTGAGTACTTCAAGTCATGAAGCCTGTTGACACTGTTCCTAAAAGTTGGATTGGCAATGCAATTTCAGCATTGAGATCAGGTGCAGTACCAAAACATATTTGGCACATGTGGGACTTAGTAGCAGTAAACCTAGAAGTGTTTCACAAAGATGAATGCATGTTATTATCTCCTCTATAAAGATGGAAGAATTGAGGCAGGGAGGATCAAGTTATGTACCTTTGGACATGGGCAGCACTGGGAAGAGAGCTCAGCTTTGTCAAAGCTCTTAGGTCTGTTTACTTGGTTTAGTAGGAGTTTTACAATGTGCATTTTTATAACCTTCAAACTACAGTCTTCTATTTATCAGCAGAACTAATTAACAGTGCAAGGCCTCTACTTAATGGCTACCAGTCTGCCCATGTGGGTCAGAACCGGTTTCACAGGGAGGAGAATGTGGCTGAAGGGTGTCACCAACTTGATTTGAGCCTATTCAGGATGGGAGCCAGAATCCATTGGGCATTTCACTGGGAGGTGCTGACACTTTTCAGGTACCCACATGATCTAGTATTTCTGATGAGGGCTTGCAAATTAAGAATGATAGGAAAAAACCACAAAAAACATATGACCCCAATAAGGACATTGTCATCATGAAGATGGACCTATGGGAAAGTGAGCATTGGAGTAGGGAGAATAGGGAGAAGGCAAGATAATTTGAAATGCATGAAGTATATTTTGAGAACTCTCAGATACCAAAATTCACCAGTAATCATGAAAAATCTTTGGAATTGACCATTTGGAGATGTTGCTTCAAAACAATGACGCCTAAGAATTTATTATCAATAAGAAAAAAAAATAAGGGGAAACAATAAATTGTACAGAGCATGAGAAATGAACAAAACTATCCTAACTCTAATCTCCTTTTATCCAAAGATCTGGTGTTCTGGAATTTGTCCACTTTAACTCATCAGAAAGGAAAACCCCAGGCTCATACACCCAGGTTTCCATTTGGGATGGTGAGAAATGCCAGGGTGAATCACTGACTTTGTGTAAGAGCTCTAGCATCTGCAGCCCTCGTGACAAACATTCAGCTCCAAAAGATCAGGCCTTGAATTTCTCACTCTTTTCCTAGGGAGAACGGCCCTCAAGCTGCATTCCAACTGCCTGTTGGAAACAATCTTGCAATTTTCAATGTCAGCTTCCTTAATTTCAAGCTTTAACTGCTTTGCAACTCCTTTTTGTAACTTTCCTTGTTCTGCACCATCAAACATCCCTGCATCATCTTTTGTTATAAATAGAAGCTACCAGGAAAAACCCATCCTGTGCTGCAAGGGAGGGCTGAGAGCAGCTGACAAGTACCATGAATGTCTGTGTGATTAAATAAAAGTGAGGAAAGACCTGCAAAACATTTACCCACTTATGTCCACCATACTCTACCAGGCTTCAGAGAAAAGCCATGGATTAATCACAGCCCTTCCTCATGTCTCTGAAGTCTGAGCTGCACTTTTTCCTGCCAGAGGCAGGACCTTCTATGACATGCCAGCTCCCTCTTCAGCTGTAGTAGCCAGTGGTGCCCTTGACAAACCTCATGGCATGAGGGAAAATACAGGCTGGTGTGGAACAAAGACAAATCCAGAACACACTTCACCTTTGCCAAATCCCTTGATACCCTTCAGGGCCACATCCAGCAAGAGGAAAAATGTAGGCTGTTGGTTAGTACAAAAGCCAGTGGTATTTCGCTCAGTTCTGTCTTTACAATTCTTTATCAGGAATAATTTTGGAATGTGACCTGATGGAGAACAGCTGGGAATGACAGAGCTTGGTTAGTTTCAATAAAAGGGGAATTTCTTAATTTTCGTTCCTAAACTTGAGACATGCTTTAGAAAAGCCCGTGCAGTTTTCTGTTTCCCATTTTTGTGCAATTCTCCTTGTGGAAGATGGAAACAAATCACTCAAGACAGAGGTTAGGAAAGATCTTTAGTCTGATTTGAAAGAGCTGAAGAACTCAGAGAAGCAGAACTACCAACAACAGCTGCAGGAGAATTATATCTGAAGCCAATTGAAGTTTTCAGTGTGAAGGAAGAGGAGCTGCACTACTACAGAGGGAACTGTCCCTATCAGCTCACTGTCTATTCATATTGTAGATGACCAAATGGAAGACAAAGAATGGTATGAGAGGCCAGTAATCTGAAATAATGGAAACAAATTCAACTTTTAAGGAAACTTGTGCATATGACCCTCTTCATGCCTCACTTTTTCATCTTTTTTGTGAGAAGACAGCACAAGCCCTATATCGTGAGGGTGCTATAATTGTAAAGATATTAAAACTGAGAGACAATTAAACAACATGCTGATGAAGCAAAGTAAACACAGAAAACAGATAAGAGCTTAACTTTTTTTAACTTAACTCCTCTTAAGAGACTAATCCATAGGCTTATCCTTTGGCCACGGAAGTACACTGGGACTTGTCTTCACACCCAGCAGAACTTACACTAAGGACAGACATTATTTCAGTTTTTTGCTAAAACTGGAAAGTCTTTCCTATTTAGCATGACTTCTGGAAAAAAAAATGTAGTTCACTAGAAAGTGTTGAACCCACTCCCCCTGGGTGTTCTTCCTTTCGAGTATTTGCTCATACTTCTGTGGCTGTTCTTTGCTAACAGTGTCCTTTTCATCAGTGTTCTTCTCTGAAGACTCTTATTGATAATATTCTCATTTGGCTGCACACACATTTGCCCCCTTGGTACTTCAGAAATCCACAGGTCCATTCATACCCCAGCACACACATCAGAAGGCTGTTTAAAAAGCCCCAGGAAGTTTGCACAGACATGCTATTTTAGGAGACCTCGACTGGCTCTTGGAATTTTACAATATTTAGAGGATTTGGCCCCATGACTGTTTTCACAGGCCATGTGTGCTGTCAGAACTCAGAGCGTATGCCTCATGGAGGAGGAATAAGCTACCTGCAAGGTGAGCAATAAAGAGGAAGGCCTATAATATGCTTAAGAGTGGCTGTAGTAAATGATTTGGTGAAGACTGATCCAGTCAGCCAAGAGCCTGACCCCAAAGAGAGAGGCATGCCAGGCTGCAGGTGGCTAATCACAGTGCACATGCGGGGGACACATCTGTGCCCTGCAAGGAGGAAGGGCACACAGTAAAGTTTGTCCTGCCCGAGGATGGGCTATAACATAGTTTGGAGATAGCTGAAGGGACAGAACTAAACTATCTTGTTCATGTTACAGCACTGTAGTGTTGTGAAGCCCAGCACCTCCTCTGCGCAACTCCACTAGACCAACATATGTATGACAGTCCTAAAATCACTGAGAGATAAAAGGGCTGCCCAGTTGTATAAGCCTGAGGAATGAAAACAACAACTGCAGTTTTTCTCCAGAGTTCCAACATACTTGGGAACTGGCAGAGGCACCAGAGATGCACCTTTTTAGTCAATCCTGCTGATACTGTGGAGAGTAGGCAGCAGTGGCACTCTACAGGCTTTATCTTTCTCACCCAATAGGCAGCCTAGGACACCTGCACAGACACCACTGACTGACCTCAGAGTGCTGCACCAAGGATATTCTTATCAGTAAACAATAATTTCTGCTACTCAAGTTACTCTCTATGAATTTCTTGCAGGGTCCAAAATTTAGGAAAGATCTAAAACTCACCCCAGGTTTGCATGTTTACAAGTATTTGCAAGCCCTTAGGAAAGAGGCCTGACACTATAAATCAGGGACCATCAGGAATTTCTGGAGAAAAAATATTTTACAAAGTAGGTTGCTGTAAGTAATCATTGTGGCTGGGCTGTTCTGCCTTCTCAGCTTTCAGAGAAATGTATTTCTCAGATGTCTGTTCTCCCATGGGAGCAGGACATTTATCCAGAAACTGGCTTATGCTTCACATACATGAGACACAGCAATGGGTGATACAATGCACTGAACAGATCTGCATCAACAGCAGCACAACAACCACTCTCCTCAGTAAATCCTCACCTCTCCTACTGCCATGCTGTAGAGTTCCCAGATGGCCTCAGAAGCCAGAGTTTTAAAGTCAGTAACTTACTGCTCCCTGACCTTCGTTTTACCCCTTTGAAGGAAAAGCTTAGCAGGAGACACTCTGAAGGGATACACTCGTACTTCACATACAGAAGAAGCAGCTTTTCTTCCAGTGACCCTTTGGTAGCCCTTACTGAGGTTGGAGATCTCCCCATATCCTGATGACTCTGTTTCTTTGTCATGACAAAGCAGCGCATCCTGCCTGAACCTATGAACCTGAGGTCAGACCTCATCTCAATAATTTCAGGATAAAAGCATTGATAATGCCTGATGATCTACCCGGTGTGTTTGGTGCTTTAGTCACCAAATGGGGTATTGCAAAATATGGCTCTGCTCTGGAATGTGCGTCTGGAGCCAGAATCTTCACTTGGAACTGCTACACCCTCCACAGCAAAACCAGCACAGACTGGAGACAGGAGCTGTTGGGTTCATTCATTCTGACTTCCTGCAAAGACTAGAGATGTATTGAGCCTCAGTTTTCAAAGTAGTGTCTGAGATCAATGCAAACCTTTGTCACAAGGGGCTCAAGGTGCAAGGCTCAGGCTGCCTCCCACCGAGATCCAGCAGCTGCATATGTTTCTGACAGACTGATGGCTGTTTACACAGCAGTAAATATTTTCTTACCCCATCTGTTTATACTTTCATGTCACTTCAGAATTATTTATGTTTTTATTTTAAATCAAAGATATCAAGAAGGCTATATAATTCTTTGTGTTGTTTCACAGTTTGATAGAGAAAACATTTCCTAGAAGGGTAAGATACTGAAAAGTGAGATGTGATTACTTTAGCAGAAAGATTAATTAAATAAAATTCCTCAAGGTCTAATCCCTCCTGCCCGGCTCCCACTTGGCTTTTGTGACTGTTCTGTATGTTGCAGAAGTCATTGAAGGGGATAAAGGTTGCAGCCCACCTGCTTGATAACCACTGACTTCAAGGAAGATGGGAAAAACACCTTTGACTGTTTTTTTCTTCCAGACTTACAAGAAATAAACAGAATCAGTAGGTTGGTAACTGGCTAATGGATGTTCTGGCTTTCATGATTCATCTGAGATGTGAACCTAAGAACTATGTGGATGGTTGTAAGCTGGATGAACTGGGGAGGATAAGTCTTACACAATTATGGTGTGGTAAAAAGTGAACCAGCGACCATGAGTCAGAAGATAACAAAAGGGCTTGAAAATCAGAGAAAACTATATGAAAACAAAAAGTGAAGAGAAAAACAATAGGCCTTTTACATTTACAGCAATTGAAGGTCTGACCCAGCTTCATCAATAAAAGGATACACAGGGACTTCCACAGATATTTTAGGGGTTTTTTAAAATGCATTTTTACTACCTCTTGAGTAGATTAATTCTGCAGTAGGAAGTATAATCTTTGTTTTCCAAAATCTTAGCCCTTCTTGAGAAATTTTTATAAACAGTATTCGATCTTGATGGGGCAAATCAGATGATCTCAGAGCTCAACCAGCTTCTGACTACAGCCTCCAAAATTGTCAAGATTATTCTTCTGCAGATGTGACCTCAAGCATTTTTAAAACAGCTGTCTATGAATTCCACATCTACAAAGGAAAAAATTACAGAAAGGGACCAGCATGGTCACTCACAACTAAAATCTCCCGTATGAAAGAGAGGTCTCTCTATTCCTTCCCAAAATGTGAGCCACAATTCTCTGATATGGGCCAGAAATCTGCACTCTAGTTCTCAGAAAATGATGCTTGTAACACAGTAGTATTTAATGATTAAGGATTGCAAGGCCTCTTGGAGAAACAAAAAGGGATGCTACACCCAGGTTCCAAGCAAATAGCTTGACCATGGAGAGATGTCCTTGTGGATGAATGAGGGATGGGAATACAAAGATACAAAGACTGGTCTTGATGAGGCACGATGTCTTTGTTTTCCCCATGACAATAATACAGTTCCACAGTCCTAACAGGAATTCGTTTGGCAACAGAAGCTTATCAATATGTATTTTAAATAATTTCCAGGTTTTGATGCCTCCAGGAACTTCTTCCGAAGTTGTCTTGGCAGTCAGGCATTTCTGTTTCCCAAATCAGAGTCTCAAGCACACAGGAAAATCAACTACCCAGGAACTGCTCTCAGCAGGAGCCCTGAGCAACATCTTCCCTGGTACATTATCCTCCCCATTAGCCTCCTGAAATTAAGTTTGACTTTGCAAAAAGGCGTGTGCAGGTACGCAGTCAGCTCCAGAGGCAGGAGACAGGAATGGCACTTTAATGATCCACTTTAAAGTCATGAAACAGCCATTTATCCTAATTGGAGGAACACTGATTATATCAGAAAGTGGCACACTTAGACGTCAGAGTGCAAATACTATCTCAGACTTAATGAATAGGTAAAGTGTCCTGACAGAGCATCTGTGCATCACTCATGCATTCCTACAAACAGAAAAATTACCCTGTAGGGTACTGATTTGGAACTGCAAATTTTTAAATGGAAGGTTAATTATAGTGGTTGGATGCATGTTCTTTATTTAAACACGCGCTCACACCATGAGTCTCTAGGGATGTTTTCCTTCTGAAAGAAATTAAAAGTGTCTGTGAAATAAACAGGGCAAGGAGACTTTTACTCTTTTATAATGTCTTGATTAAAGGTGATCCGCTCAGGATGGGAAGCTCGACAAGTCTGCAGTCTCCGTCGGGTCTCCCAGGGTGGCTCGCAGGAGGAGGATATGTTCGGCTTTGTCCACAAGTGGTAGAGCCAGAGGGTCCGATCCTCATAGGAGTCTTTTGAGCGCGACCCTCGGCTGTTCACAGTTCCGCACCGCCCCGTCTGCTCCCTGATCGGGACGACTCCCGTGCTCAGGGTGAGGGGCTACAAAGGTTTTCAGCGTCTCTGCAGGTCCAGCACTCTGCTCCTCACGTCCAGGCAACACTCTAACTTCTCAACTTTATATTGGCTCGTTATTGTAGGGGTTTTCTCAGTACGTTTGGAGCAGTAGCTTCTCATGGCATGCTGGTCTTGGAGTTAATTTGCAAGTCTCCCCTCCATGTTTCGTCTTTTCTCCTCACTGCCTGGGGGAAAAGAGTTATTAACCCCGCATTGGCCAGGACCTTTACTGATGCAAAGAGAACCATTAACTATAACAACCCGCGATTATCATGACAAACAAACAGCACTTCAGCAACAACCCTGGTCTGATTAGTTTTTGTAACCTTTTTTTTTTCTCTCACAAAAAAATTTGGCAGATTGTAGCGACACTGTGACAGACTGCTACAGCAGATTTTTGTTCGTAACACCTGGAACATGAGGGTACATCCAGTGTGGAAGGCCTGTTCTAGTTACTGGGAACGTATGAGGCACTCCTTTTCTATCCACGTGATGAAGGAGGAGGCTTAAGACAGCCTTTGAGTAAAGACAGCATTGCTGATAAGTCACAGGGGTGAATCTTAGGCTGAAAGGTCTTTGTTTTCTCTCTAATTGGCTCCCAGCAAGCAGAACAGAAAAGCCTTTGGCACTACTGTTGGGAGGAGAAGGTAAATTCCAGTGTCTTCCCAGCCTAACAAGCTGGAGGACAGCAGAAGCAGAGTGGTACAGTCCTGGGCTGGCACAAAGAACCTCCCAAATCCTTCAGCCTCCATCCTTTAGGACAGCAGTGGGGTCACTTAAAACAGGCTCTGAGTGAGACCTCATTTGCTCTGCATTAGCCAGGAGAAGGGTGGTTGGGATACAAAAGCAGGGAAAGGATCAGTGAAGAGGTCCTGGAGAGCGCATTGGAGATCTGTACTCCTGGAAGAGGAGATTATTACTGCAGAGGGAGCACAGGGGTCTTGCCTTCAGCAGTCACAGATGCATTTTTATGAAGTGAGCTGGACTTTCTATGAGCTGTTCATTCATGGGATCCCAGCAGCTATGAAAAAAAAAAAAAGAAATAAAATCTTTGACACCTTTTAAAAAACCTCTAATGAGGAATAGCAGTGAATTGACAAAGTTGAAACCTCTGCCAATGAAAGGATGTCACCAGAATTTGCTCCTGTGAACAAGGTACAATGTTAAAGTCAGAAAACATTTACCCTCAAGCCACATTAGTCAGAGCCTTAAAATATTAGCAGAATTGGCTACATGGAAGCCCTGCAAACAGTGCTGGATTTATACAGTGAAGATGTCAAGTAAACACACAAGTCTTGACCAAAAAAGTACAGCACTGACAGCTCATCTGGAAAAAGGGGGGGAAAAAGCAATGGGGGATGTAATACAACTCCAAGCAAAATCTGCTCCCAGCCAAAAAAACATAACAAACCTCAATAACTCAGGATAAAAAGACATTCACAGCCTCTGCTTAAGTTGTGCTTTCCTCTTAATATTAAAGGGTACCCTGCTGCATAGGAAGATGTTTATACCCTCTCATGGGTAGCCAAAGGCTTCAGATAAGGGAGTGTCTTCGGAAAAAAAGAGCTTTAAAGGCTTGGGAAGATAGCCTTTATTATCGGCCAACCCTCTTTTGGGTTGGTGAGATTCCTGTTTGATTTGGCTGCAGTCTCTAGCGCCAAGTTCCTGCCTGAGCTTTTAAAATAGAACGAGATCTCCCTGCAGCTGAAAAAGGGTGAAGGGTAGAACGTGTAAATAGCAATTAAAGCAAAATCTTGTTTTAAAAAACCCTCCCCTAAAATATATCCTGTGGTCAAGGCTGGTGGGCTGACAGAGCCAAGCATGCTTCAAAAACCAGTTTAAGTTAAATGTGACTTGTCCAGCTATTCCAAACTGCAGATGATAGTATAAGCCTGACATCACTCCTTGTTCTCATGTTTAGAGGCAATTCAACCAAAAGGAGAGACTCCTTGACTGGGGTTCAAGAGTACTGGGGGCTATCCTGGCTTCCCCAGCAGCCTGCTAGGTAATCACCCTGGGGCATCTCTGCTGCTTTAACTTTCTGAACTATTTTTGAATAAGAAGTTCAGCATTAGGTGTTAGTATAAATTCTTACAATCAGTGGGGTTTGTTCCATACAGGTTGGTGAGATCACTGTTATAAATGATAGATCGAAAGCCAAATTATCAAAAATGCGAAAAGATTTATTTGTCTTTTTGCGCGACCAAAATACGGTCCTCAAAACTGCCACAGCCAAAGAGACACCGTCGAGCCCGGGATCGGCACTAGGTGAACCTGGATCCGACCTCCATCGCATAGAATGCGCCCCGCCCCCCCGTTCATGAGAGTCGTTTCTAGCGATTAGGTTTTATACAGTTTATTGTGCCCGAGGCAGGCGAAGGAGTCCCAATTTCTTTTGTAACTCTTCACATTCATAATTGTTTCTTTCACTGCGCAGAGCTTGACAAAGGCTGTCTCCTGGTTGATAGCCAGCCTTGATCGAGTTCGGGGAAGTCATGTATTCACGTGTATCTTCCTGCCGACTCTGGCTATCTTGATTGATGTTACCAGCGGGACGATGATTGCTCTTAGGTGGTTTCCGATGACTTGAGATACTGGTGATCATTGTGCTGGGAGCATCCATTCTTAGGCTAAAGTGTAGATCCTTATCTAGCTGTGTCCAGGAATCTCAGAATCTGAATAGACATCCACTCTCAGACTGTGTGTGGTCAGAGACATGGGTGCGTCTATTCTTAGGCTAAAATGCCGATCGTTATCTAGCTGTCTCCAGGAATGTTAGAGTTTGACTGGACATCCCTCCCTCAGGCCGTGTGTGGTCAGAGACTCGTTTGGATTTCACCATCTTTATAAAATGCATTCTTTGATAGCATGAATTATTTCTAACATATATTACACCACCTAGAAAAATAAAACAGCTAAGCAAACCAAACTTGAATTGGGGAATAAGAGACACCCCACCCACCCCCCTGCCAATATTCCTTCCTTCTCATCATGGAATAGCCCTGTCAGCCTGTCAGACTCATCTGAGTGTGCTCAGACTGCATTTACTGCTCATGTATTTTGACCTTCCCTCACCTGTTTCTCAGTTTTTCACTGTACTCTTATAAATCATGACTTTCTAGTCTTTCAGCATTTCCATCAATACATAAAATGTCAGATGAGATAACTGGTGCTCTCTCAATGCACACTAATGCAATTTCATAATGTGATTTCACTTTTCAGAGAAATAATCAGAAAAGCTGTTACTGGAACAGGAAGAACCAGGTATTCGATAAAGGGCACTTAAACGCAAAATTCTTAGAATTTTGAGTAAAATATTTGACTTTGGATTACACCCAGTGGTTTCTGTGTCTTCCACTCCACTCGCACATGCTACAAACCAAAATTTGTTCCAAAAGTTAAGCACATCTATAACTCTCCTCGGACAAAGTATCCACTGGGATGGCAAAGAATCACAGCATGCTTAAGTGACAGTATAAGTCACTTAAGTAAGTCCACTGGGATGGCAAAGAATCACAGCAGCATAAGTGACAAGTACCTTGAGAGGTCTGTTAGGCAGTGGAACTTTTTCAGCATTTGTGATAACTTTTTATATAGCATTATTATCACGTGCTATATAAAATTCATATAATGTTATAAATGATCAACAAGACAGCCAAATTAATGAATGTGGAAGATTTTATTGTCACTACTGAAAACACGGTCCTTGAAAGCCACAGTCAAAGAGACAGCGTTGAGCCCAGGATCTGGGCTGGGTGAACCTCGATTCAACCCCTATGGCATCGGACCTTGCTCTGTTAATGCATGCCGTCTCCAGTGGGGCTGTTTTACACAGTTTTTCTCCCTGAGGCAGAGGTGCCCCGATTTCTTTTGTCACCCTGCATATGTATGAAGTTTCTTTTTACTGTACAGGGCTGGACAATTGCTGTTTCTTGGGTGGTGGCAGACGCTGATCATGTCAGAAGTCAAGTCTTGTATTCAGATGTATGTTCTTGATGACTTTGGTTATCTTGGTTGATGATATCTATCAAGTACTAATCATCCTTGGGTGTTACCGGGTGGTTCTGGGGGAAGCCCATCTCCGTGCCAGCCATGTCCTTTTACTTGTTAACGAGGCATTCTTTCCTGCTGCCACCGTGAGTTTTGCCACTTCAGTGTGGTACTCTGTCTCTGGGTTGTCCGTTGGTCAGAGGCTCCTTGGATTTTCATTACATGTTTAATGTGATATGTAATAGAGTTAATTCATGCTATATAAGTGGATATACGTAGGTAGAAAATATTGTAAGAATTATGTTTCAACCTCCCCAGCCAGAAGCAGTGTTCTATTCAAATTTTAACTAATTCCTGGCAGCATCGAGATAGTATCAGTCCTGTTTAACGTGTAAATAGAACCTTCCTGGACTATCAACGGTGATTTCCTTGTCTCCTGCACCTGGAGATAACATTAGGCCTTCCTGGCTTGTGATTAATGGCTGTGCCTCAAGAATTTAATGAGACTTGGACTCACCTTGATTGCATCTGGGAACATACAGGAACCGATACCAACTTATTACATATGAAACAGACTTCTGCTGTGTGCTCAGACTTCTGTCTGCAAACTGGAACTCGTCTTTGTTCATCTTTACATGTGTATAGAACTAGATTTGCATTTGAAGAAGTGAATAAAAGATGTGGTCATCTGCACCTCAGGCAGAATAAACTGTATATAAGCTGGACGCTACAAACAAACGGGGTGAACCTTTGAGGGGACACCATCTCTCTGTCGGTCGAACCTCTGGTTTCACTGAAGCGATATGCGGAATAAATAGACTCTACAACCTGGTGTAGTTATGAAGTGGGTACGTATGTCGGCGTCTGGCACAAGCGAGATAGCTCTCATGAAAACCTGTGCCCCGAGCTGCAGTCTGACCCACATCTTTATTCACAAAGGTGTTCCATATGCAGTACATTACACAACTTTTTCATGCATATTCAACCCCTGGCCCCGCCTGTCCTCGCTTTGTATGCTAAATAGGTCCACGCCCTTCTGGGCATGCGTGGTTCGCTGTGGTGGTCACAGGGGGGTCTTTCAGTGGTCTCTGAGGCTGAAGAGTGTGGTCTTCCTCATGATTGAACTTTTGAACGTTCTCCTTTGCACGTGCGCTTTAGGTCTTTTGGTGTTTATCTGAGTCTGTCTTACTAGTCCTGACCACCTTGGAGCCAGAGGAGCCTCTTTATCTGGGTTCTTTGTGTCCCTTGATCTCCTCTGGTCTTGTTCTTTATGCAAGAATCTTCAGAAATTTGCATTTCCTATGTCCTTTGTACTATGGCAGACGTTTCTTATGGTCAAAAGGTTCAAAAGGTCATTCATTTTGTTAATTCAAGTGAACTTCTAAAATTTCTGTTTCATCACCCAGCACCTGTTCCCAGGACTGACGCTGACTTGATTGTGGTGGTTGCTTGAAATTCTATTTTTGTTAATTGACTTAATAAATATTTGTCAATTTTTTTATTAAATTTGGCTGCAGATTTGATTATTTATAACATTTAATTTATTTTACAATCTTTATTTTATACATTTTCCACCTAAGCATGAATTACATTGCATTACATATTACATATAAGATTTATATATCATGTGGAAGTCATCACACTGCAACCCATTGTTTTCTGTCTCATTTCCAGGCAATATCTTACATATGGAATGTATCTAAGGTGAACTATCTCCAAGCATGTCAAAATTGTACAGTGCTCTTGAAGAGCTGCAAAGTGTGAGGTGTGAAATGGAATTGGCTACAAAATTTTGGGGAATAATTAAAGAATTCATATTGGGGGGGGGGGGGGTTGGGGAGAACAACAACAGCAAACCGTCAAAAATTCAGGCTGTTGTTTTCAATCTGTGCTTTAAAAAAGACAAGTCCAAGATACAGACAAGACCCAATCTCAGTCCTGCTGGCTCTGGAAGCCAACATGAAATTCTTGACTTCCAAGATGAAAAACAACATGAAATTCTGCTTATGTGCCTGCACATTTTCTCTCTGTTTTTTCATGGCTATATGATCCCACTGATATTTTTCCTTTGAGATTCTAGGGAAGAGGGCTTTAGTAACCAGGTAGTCCCTTCCTGGCACAGATTAGGAATGTCTGGGTGAACTGTTCACAATTCATGGCATGTAACAGTAGCCTGCAGTTCTTGAGTACTTTGTAAACTTCCTGAATAATGACCATTATCCTCCCCCCACTGCTCATACCTGAGAGCACAGAGAAATTGAATAGTACAAGTCATTGTAAAAGTTGGAGTCTGGGCCGTCATCACAATCCCTACGTTTCTTGCTTTAACTACCATGTGGACCATCCAAAATATTTTGGAAGTGTAATAGATGATATGTATAAATTCGTGCTGAGGCTACAGTAATCTCGCTAGATGAAAATCCTAGCATACCAAAGGAGAGTTCCGGGAAATTCCCTCTGATGAGATTACAGCAAATAGCACCAAAATCCTAGCCTGAATATTTGTCTCCAGAAATGTTAATTCCAGAGGATTCTTTGTCCGACCAAACTCCAGCAATTTGCATTTAATATGCACCATTGATAAGATAAATTTGTGTCTCCTAGAATGTATATTGCAGGAGATTTTCCTCTAACAGTTACAGGAAACTCTCAGCAAGAGTGACAGCAAGAAAGGAAAAACTACATGAATATGCTAAAAGGATAAAATCAACATTAAAAAAGCAAGAAACCCTTCCCAGCAACCCTTGGAGGTTAGAAATGTAAAAAAAAAGATTTTATGAGAGCTGTCTCTTTGTGATGTACGAAGGAGAAGAGCAAGAATGCCCTCCCTGTCTCACCCAACGCTGTTAGCCTGGTTTAGCGCCGATCTGATTTTTGCTTGTGGCCTTTTTACAATTGTATTTTGTTATGGAAGAAATTCTCCTTGTTGATCAAATTGGATAATTCATTTATAACAGAAGAAAAATCAAATAATTCCATATTTGCTCAGCGAAGTCATCAAACTCAGTTTTTGCCCAAGAACTGGTTGGACACACTGAACACCTCAGAAGGAAATACAAGTAACTTTCTGTGACTGCAATTTCACTGTACAGTCCTGATAACCAGTCTTGTTTCAACTTGTAAAAGCTTTTGCTTCATATGGAGGGAGATTTGGTCAAAATTTAAAAAAAGTCATTGCATTGCAGTTATTCTTATAACACCCCTAATTTCCAAGTGCCTTTGCCAAGGAAAATATCAAAAATAGGTTTTGTGTAAAACATGTGTAATATATAGTAGAAATAATTCATGCTATCAAAGAATGTATTTTATAAAGATTTTGAAATCCAAACGAGTCTCTGACCACACGTGGCCTGAGGGATGGATGTCCAGTCAAACTCTAACATTCCCAGACACTGCTAGAAACGATCAAAACTTTAGCCTAAAAATGGATGCTCCCAGCACGATGATCACCGGTATCTCAAGTCATCGGAAACCACCTAAGAGCAATCATCGTCCCGCTGGTAACATCAATCAAGATAGCCAGAGTCGGCAGGAAGATACACGTGAATACATGACTTCCCCGAACTCGATCAAGGCTGGCTATCAACCAGGAGACAGCCTTTGTCAAGCTCTGCGCAGTGAAAGAAACAATTATGAATGTGAAGAGTTACAAAAGAAATTGGGACTCCTTCGCCTGCCTCGGGCACAATAAACTGTATAAAACCTAATCGCTAGAAACGACTCTCATGAACGGGGGGGGCGGGGCGCATTCTATGCGATGGAGGTCGGATCCAGGTTCACCTAGTGCCGATCCCGGGCTCGACGGTGTCTCTTTGGCTGTGGCAGTTTTGAGGACCGTATTTTGGTTGCGCAAAAAGATAAATAAATCTTTTCGCATTTTTGATAATTTGGCTTTCGATTGAGCATTTATAGCAATTCTGATGATGTTGCAATGTAATTTGAATTTGGGGTTTGGGGACCCCTTCCCAGTCAGGAGGCACCCTGCTGATTTCAGCGATCTGATGGGACTGGGATTTTCTGAAACCAATCAAAACACCGAACCTAAGCCAGAACCACAGCCAAAGAGGGATAAAAACGGGCCCAGCTCTCAGAAGCTCAGAACAATATGAAGAAGGATCTCCAAGACTATGGTGCTTTTTCTTTACCACTCAGAAATTGACTTGCATGTAAATATCGTGTGGTTGAGTGGGGTGTGATTGAGCGTGTGTGTCAGATGTGATTCTATCACAAAGCAAGTGTGGACCCCACAATCGCATTTCCACTTTCTCGTGAGGGATGTAGCCAGTCAAAGGGGAAAGCAAGCCCTTTTTCTTAAACATATGTGGGACCTGGGACTCGTAGGTAGTTCAGGGAATTGGTTACGATTGGGTCAGGAAGGTGAAAAGACGTTCCCAAAATATTTCGGGAGCTGGCCTGCCTTCTGATCTGGAGAAACAGGTAAGAAAACTCGAAATCAGTCAAAAGAGCCACGAAACGGTTCTCTGGGGGGCGTTTCGCAAACTCAGGAAATTTACATTGGACAGAGACTTGGGACTTCTATCCCAACCAAAAGAGCCAAGGTGAGAAAATTCACAAGCAGGAGTTTTTTGGGAAAATGGGGTTGGGAAAAAGTAGGTTCCAGAATAAGCCCCAGGAGAAATCTCCCCAGGGTCCCGGGAAGGTTCTGCCTGAAATCCTGAGGTAGGGCCCATTGGGATAGGTGCTAAAATATTGGGATGACAGCCCCAGGAGAATGGGAAACCCCAAGGAAAAGATGATACAGTTTTGTATGGAAAAGTGGGGAAGGAAGGCGATCTCAAAATAATGTGGTTTGGCCAGTATTCGGCACGTTCGAAGCATGGACGTGCGAGTCCCTGTATGGCCACGTAGTCGATCGCCACCCACAGGATTTTGAGGAAATTGAATATGCCGAGATGTGGAGATACGCTTGTACGGGTTTATATCTGATCCGAGCTCTCAGACACGCGGCAAACTGGGGGAGGAGTGGGAACCACTGGACAACCTTCCACCTCCCTGCCTTGTCCCTCCACCCCAGCCCGCAGCAGCCCACGTAGTTCTGGTGCATACGTTGCCTCCTGGGGCATTGATCCCACAGGAACAGGTTTCAGTGCCGCCGCTCCCACTGGAGCTGGCTGTGGCGCCTTCTCTCCCACATGGGCAGGCAATGGCGACTTTGCTCCCATGCAAGAAGTCCAAGCCACCAACCCTCCCCAAGACCAAAGAGAAACAGGTAATTTTCCCCAAGAAAGTTAGCTCTCCCCTAGCCCATCGAATGAGGTGGGGAACGAGGAGGGCGTCCACTGGAGACAGTGATGATGAGGAGGAAAAGCCCGGTATCTTTCCTTTACGGGAAGTGCTGACGGCTCCGGGAATTAATGGCTTCGTACATGCGCCGATTGACACCAGAGATGTGAGGGCTATCAAGAAAGAAATGGGGAAGTTTATGGACGATCCTTTGGGGGCGGCAGAGAGGCTAGATGAATTTCTAGGAACCGGCACCTACACTTATGAGGGTCTCAATGCAATCCTGAGGTCACTGTTCAACAATGAGGAGAGAGGAATGATCAGACAAGCTGCGATCAGGGATTGGGAGAACAGGAATCCCCAGAGGGAGAGGGGAGACCAGAGGTGGCCGAACCAAAAGCCGTCTTGCAGCGTCCAGGCGGAGGAAGGGAGGCAGAAAATTATAAATTTGAGAAACATGATAATCCAGGGTCTCAAAGAGGGGGTGCTGAAGGGGCAGAATATGAGTAAGGTACTCAGGGAATGTCAGGGAAAAGATGAAACCCCCATGGGACGGCTGGAAAGGCTCCTCTGAAAGACCCTGATGGGTCACCCAGGATGGACCACGATTCTCCAGTTGGGGTGGTTTTGCTGAAAACTCGGTTTGTGACAAAATCATGGGAAGACATAAGGAAAAAGTTAGAAAAGATAGATGGATGGCAGGACAGGGAACTGCAGGATTTTCTCTGGGAAGCCCAGAAAGTCTACATGAGGAGAGATGAAGAAAAGCAGAAGATTTAAGCAAAGGTACTGGTGGCTGCAGTGAGGGAAGCACAGAAACAGGAACACGTCAGAGACTTGGCGAAAATGGCACCAGCAAAGAAGGAAAATCCTTCCCAAGGAAAAGGTTCAAACAACCAGAAGAAGGACATCGAGTGCTACTACTGCAAGCAAAAGGGGCACATCCGAAGGAATTGTCCCAACAAAGTCAAGGATCAAGTGATGTTTCAGGAGGATTAGAGGTGTCAGGGGCTTTTCAGTTTGGGGTCTAGAACACCGAGGGAGCCCTTGATAAAATTAAGAGTGGGACCTCACAGACAGTAAATTTGGTTTTTAGTGGATTCCGGGGCAGAAAGAACCGTGGTGCAACAGTTACCACAAGGATGCTCTCTGAGTGATGATACAATGATGGTAATTGGGGCAAAAGGGGAACCTTTCAAGGTTCCAATCATAAAGGATGTTGAAATAGAGACAGAAAATAAAAAGTATATAGGAAATATGTTATTAATAAAAGATGCAGACTTTAACTTCCTGGGACGGGACTTGATGGTGGCTTTGGAAATTGGTTTAGCAGTGGAGAATTCCCAGCTCAAGGTGAGGTTGTATAAACTCACCACCCAGGACGAGGAGAAAATTGATC
This sequence comes from Setophaga petechia, assembly GCA_024362935.1. Lineage (NCBI taxonomy): Eukaryota > Metazoa > Chordata > Aves > Passeriformes > Parulidae > Setophaga > Setophaga petechia. Next base: position 3,708,341 of record JANCRA010000055.1, on the reverse strand, counting down.
CAAAGGTTTGGTATGTCCAAGGGGAGACCGGACATAGAGCCAATCCACGTTGAAATTGAAAGGCCAGGGGACCTCATTTGGGTCAAACAGTACTCCATCCCCATGGAAGGGAGGAAGGGACTGAAACCAGTGATTGATGAATTAATAAAGAAAGGAACATTGGAACCGTGCATGTCCCGGCACAACACCCCAATTTTGGCAGTGAAAAAGACAGATGGTAGCTACAGGCTAGTGCAAGATTTAAGGGTTGTGATTCAAAGAACTAAGACACTGCTCCCCACAGTCTCGAATCCTTGCACCCTGCTGAGTACCATCTCTCCCGAGGACACATGGTACAGCGTGATTGATTTGAAGGATGCTTTTTGGACCTGTCCTTTAGCGGAGGACAGCAGAGATTACTTTGCGTTTCAGTGCGAAGACCCAGAGACAAACAGAAAGCAGCAGCTCAGATGGACATCGTTGCCTCAGGGCTTCATTGATTCCCCAAACCTTTTCGGTCAAGCACTCCAACAGGTGCTGAGTCACTTTGTACCAATGGAGGGGACAAAATTGCTACAATATATAGATGATTTGTTCCTTGCAGGTCCAAGGGAGGAGGATGTGAGGAAGAGCACCATTGAACTTTTGAACTTTTTAGGGGAAAAGGGATTGAAGGTGTCAAAGTCAAAGTTGCAATTCACAGAGCCTGAGGCCAGGTACTTGGGACACTGGTTAACCAGAGGGAAAAAGAAGTTGGATCTGGAAAAGGTGGCAGGGATTATTGTCTTACCACCCCCACGGACAAAAAGAGAAGTTAGGCAACTTTTGGGGCTGTTGGGTACTGCCGGCAGTGGATTGAAGGATACAGTGAGAAGGTGAAATTTTTGTATGACAAACTCACCACGGACAGGATCAAATGGACAGAAAAAGACGAGGACGAATTCAGTAGAGTCAATGAATCGCTTACGGCAGCACCAGTGCTGAGCCTTCCTGATGTCAGAGAGCCATTCCAGTTGTTCGTGGATGTGAGCAATCTCACGGCACATGGGGTGCTGACACAGGACTGGGTGGGGCTCAGGAAACCAGTGGGGTACTTCTCTAGGCTTTTGGACCCGGTCAGCAGAAGCTGGCCCATCTGCTTGCAAGTGATTGTCTATCACGTTTCTGCTGTAGCATTGTTAGTGGAAGAAGCTAAGAAAGTAACCTTTGGAGCAGCTTTGGTAGTATTTGCACTACACAATGTGCAGGACATACTACAACAGAAAGCAGATAAATGGCTCATGGATGCTAGATTGCTGAAGTATGAAGCCATTTTGATTCATTCACAGGATTTGGAATTGTTGACAACAACCGCGCAATACCCAGCACAGTTCTTGTTTGGGGAAGCTTTGGAGGAACTTATTCACGATTGTGTGGAACTGGTTGAATTGCAGGCAAGGGTTAGGGAGGATTTGGAAGAAGAGGAATTAAATGAAGGGGGAAAATGGTTTGTAGATGGTTCAAGCAGGGTGATTGATGGAAAAAAAATGTCAGGATATGAAGTCGTGGACGGGTGAACAGGAAAAGTGAAAGAAGCAGGCCCCCGGAACGCAGGTTGATCAGCACAGGCTTGCGAAATGTATGCAGTCCTGAGAGCCTTGAAAGGATTGAAGGGAAAGAAGGGAACAATTTTTACAGACTCTAGGTATGCCTTTGGGGTGGCTCACACCTTTGGGAAAATCTGGGAAGAAAGGGGGTTGATCAACACACGGGGATGGGGATTGATGCATGGAGAATTGATCCGGCAAATTTTGGAAGCAATAAGGGAGCTGGAAGAAATTTCAGTTGTCCATGTGAAGGGACACCAGGCAGGGATGCAGTTCCGAACCTGGGGAAGCAACTTGGCAGACCGGGAGGCTAAGACCACAGCACTGATGACAGTAAATACCCCAGAGATGAAAGGGATCAAGGTCCCAGACGACCCTCCTCAACCCTCCCAAAAGGAAATTGAAAGTTATGAGAAGATTGGAGGAAAACTGGAGGAAGGTAAGTGGAAACTACCAGATGGGAGAGAACTAGTCTCTAAAGGTTTTACCAGAAGGATTTTAAGAAAGCTGCACAAGTGAACACACTGTGGACCCAGGTCCTAGCTGAACAATTTTTGAAATTTTTCAGGTGCAGAGGAATTTATGAATTGGCCAAACAAGAGATACAAAGGACACCTGATCTGCCAGAAAGTTAACAAAACTAAGGCAAGACAGGCAATCCCGGGTGTCGCCCCATCGTGTACCGACCATTTGAAAGAATTCAAGTCAATTTCACCGAATTGCCCAAGGTGAGAAGGTTCAAATTTGTGCTTGTAATCGTAGACAAATTGACCCACTGGGTGGAAGCTTTCCCCAGCCCAAGGGCAATGGCTCAGTGTCCAGGAAATTGCTGAAAAAAATGGTGTCCCGATATGGGGTGGTGAATTACATTGACTCAGATGCAGGGACTCATTTTACTTCAAAAATTATTAAGCAGATGGCAGAGGCGCTAGGCATTCTGGTGGAATACCACACTCCATGGTATCCCCAGAGATCAGGACAGGTTCAAAGGATGAATCGGATCTTGAAAGCGCAGTTGTCTAAATTAATTTTAGAAACTTGGATATCCTGGCTGAAATGCCTACCTCTGGCCTTGCTTAGTATCAGGACGATGCCTCATTCAGAGACGGGGCTCTCACCCTTCGAGATGCTATATGGGATGCCATTTAAGCATGAGATGCCGGTGGGACACCCCAGATTGGAGGACAGCCAGATTCAACCATATTTGGTAGCAAAACAGAAATTTGCAGGAACTGAGAAAACAAGGGACAGTATCTCAGAGCACCCCTCTGGGATTCGCTATCCAACAAATTCAACTGGGTGACAGAGTACTTGTAAAAAGTACTTCCTTGTGGAAGGATGTACCTCCCCTCACTGGGAAGGCCCTTTGTTGTCCTTCTGACAACAGACATGGTCATTCGGACTGTGGAGAAAGGTTGGACACAGGCGTCCAGGGTGAAGGTCCTCACTCTCCCTGGAACAAAAAGTAACTTACTAGGGGCTCTTTTGTACGAGACCCTGAGGAGGGATCAAAGGGAGGGATCAAAGATCCTTGTTTCTGGCGAACACCAGGAAGAAGCACCCGAGTGGAAGGTCACTTCTTCCCCAGCAACCTGAAAGTCAAACTCCAACGTCCTCATAAATGACCGATGGTGAACGGATAGGTTGTATACTGTCTGATTGTGTACGCTATCCATTTCTACACTTTAAGTGTGAATATTGTCAGGGAACTTTTGTTATACATTGCAGAAGGGGGCAGAGGCCAAAGGGATTGTGCACCCAGTGTCTGGAAGAGGAGCTTGAACTGACTGACCGTATTCTAACCCTAGCCAGAAATTTAGGAATCATTGAATTAGGCTCGCAGGAGTGGTTTCACATTTTTCAGAACAGGGTATGTGGAAAACTTAGATCTAAAGCAGAGAGTCTGGATTTGGGGTGTCGGAAGTCAATCGAAGTACCATGCAGCTCAGATGCCGTCAAGGTCTCATAGTGGGGCGCCTTTAAGACGAGGTATGCGGCAAGGTCTGAGAATGTATTCCCTGAAGAATACTCCTGCTGCTGCGAAGATGGTCTTCCTTGCTGCTGGTGGGACCCCAGGGGGCAGAGGCAAAGGCAGAGGAGTACGCCTGGTGGGAATCGTGATTGGCCTGAACTTAGCCATGTGCGAGACACAGAGTCTGCACATTGAGGTCCCGATCAATGACAGAAATGAGAGCTCCGTGGATGAGTGCAATAAGTGCACTCAGATAGTCCCAATTGAAGGAAGGGACGGAGGAACCTCAGCATACCAAACCCTGGAGGAGTGCATCAGGGAGCCTGGTAGGTACTGTTTGATGAACGGCAGGCAGGTCAAATTGTGTAAATCAGGCGAAGAGGTCTTATGTATAGATCTGGAGGCAGGGACACGGAACAGATAGTCAGGCAAGTGCTGACATCAGGTGCGGAAAAGGAATGTGGAAATAATGTCAATCCCTGTTTGCAATCAATGTAATCAAACAATGTGGGTTGGGGGAAAGACAGAGTCAATTTTTCTGGCACATCACCGGGTGAATCCATTTTGTTATGACAATTCAAAACTGGGGATGCCTGTGATGAACGGAAAGATGTACTGGGTGGGAAGAAATATGAAATTCAACAAGAAATTCACCCTAAGCAGGGAACCAATCATATTGGATTAAGCACAGGCAAATGATGATAGAGTCTGCCTGCAATATGATAGAGTTGTCTGTTTTGCGAGAAACAAAGAACGGATCCTGAGGGAAAGATGAGGGAAATTGCTCAGGAATTGAATAGGAGGGAGTCAGAACTGAGGAAGAAAAGAGTGGAGCAAGAAAGATTGAAAACTCTGGGAGAGCAGTACGAGCTGCTTGAGAAACAATACGCTGATGGGGAACTACCTTCCCCAGATCAGAACATATTCATTGATTTAATGCAGGAAATTGCAATGGAATTGGGATTGTCAAATTGCTGGATTTGCGGGGGGCTGAAATCGACAGAAAAATGGCCTCGGAAGGGTGAAGGTTTGGCTCCGGAACAGCTTTTGAAATGGGACAGCCCAAGGGTCTCAAAATTGGCATAGAGACCTAAGGGAGGGGTGTTGGATCAAAGGGTGATTGGAACGATCTGTGTCAGTCGAGAGGGGAAAGAATATACCAAAATGGTGGGATACACTCCGTGTATAACTACCCTGATGGTAAATTCAAACAATAAGGGCAAAGTCTGGCAGCTGGAACCTCCTACGGGGTACTGGAGCCAGAAAAACAAAACAAATTGTGAATGGGACAGACAAATAGGACTTTGCTGGGTCAAAAGTCCTGGAGCCAATCCTTACCAATCCTTGGAGGGTCTGAGAGAATATTGGGGAGACCCAGGGAAAACAAACATTAGACGGAAAGCCCCAAATGGAATTTATTGGATCTTTGGAAAAAAAGCATAGAGTGAGTTGCCTCCAAGATGGAAGGGATCATGCACTTTGGGCATGATCCAGCCAGTCTTCCTCACTCTCCCTGGAACAAAAAGTAACTTACTAGGGGCTCCTTTGTACGAGACCCTGAGGAGGGATCAAAGAAGTCTGAAAAAGATGATACCTGTCATAAGTGGTAGGCAAACTTGGGGGGAGGAAGAGTGGCAAGCAGCAAGAATAATTGATTATTACAGGCCAGCCACATGGGCTCAAGATGGAAGCTATGGATATAGGACTCCAAATTATCTACTGAACCAGCTGATCAGGTTGCAGGCACTGGTAGAAATTCTGTCAAATCACACTTCAGAGGCTCTGGATTTACTAAGTCGCAGCACACCCAGGTACGGGCATTTGTGTACCAGAATTGAATAGCTTTAGACTATTTGCTGGCCGAAGAAGGGGGAGTGTGTGGAAAATTCAATGAAACAGAATGTTGTATTGAAATTGATGATTATGGGGAAACCATAAGATGATTGGCAGCCGAAATTAAGAAGGTGGGCCATGTTCCAGGCCAAAAATGGAATTCGATTTTACAATCATCTTAGTGGGACAGATTATTTGATGGGGCCTGGTGGAACAAAATAATGTTCTTTGTGCTGTGTTCAGTAGCAGGAATCCTATTTCTCCCGTCTCTAATTCCTTGTTTTATTAGACTGATTCATTCTGTGGTACAGGGTATGCAGATAGTTATAGTATCTGTGCACCCAGAGTTGGCTTAGGGAAACAACACATCCAAGATCATGAGCTAGGGAGAGAGGAAGTATGCAAGCGATGCTGCCGAAGTGTTGGCAAAGTTTGAAAAACGGGTCAAAACGAATATGGACAATACTGGTTATCAGGGAATCCCATAAGGAGAACATGGATATAAGGATCTAATAAAGTTTTTCTCCTTGTGAGAGACCCTTAAAGGTGGAGCGTAGAAGTAGAAAATAAATAGATATTAGTGATTTTTGGGATACAGAGGGAGCATGAATTAATGTGGTGAAATTAAAGGGGAGGGATTGTAATATATGTTAGAAATAATTCATGCTATCAAAGAATGTATTTTATAAAGATTGTGAAATCCGAACATGTCTCTGACCACACACAGTCCGAGAGTGGATGTCTATTCAGATTCTGAGATTCCTGGACACAGCTAGATAAGGATCAAAACTTTAGCCTAAGAACGGACACTCCCAGCACAATGATCACCAGTATCTCAAGTCATCGGAAACCACCTAAGAGCGATCATAGTCCTGCAGATAACATCAATCAAGATAGCCAGGAGCACCAGGAACATACATGTGAATACATGACTTCCCCGAATTCAATCAACAATGGCCATCAACCAGGAGACAGCCTTTGTCCAGCTCTGCACAGTGAAAGAAAACAACTATGAATGTGAAGAGTTACAAAAGAAATTGGGACTCCTTCGCCTGCCTCGGGCACAATAAACTGTATACAACCTCATGCTAGAAGCGACGACTCTCATGACTCTCATGAACTGGGGGGGGGGGGGGCGGGCGGGGGGCATTCTATGCGATGGAGGTCGGATCCAGGCTCACCCAGTGCCAATCCCGGGCTCGACGATGTCTCTTTGGCTGTGATGGTTTTGAGGACCGTATTTTGGTCACGCAAAGAGATAAATAAATCTTTTCGCATTTTTGATAATTTGGCTTTCAATTGATCATTTATAACACATGGAAATAAGCAAAAAAGCAGAACTAAATATTACTGGTATAGGCTAATTTGAAATGGGAGGGAAGCTGCAAACAGAAATTAGGGAATACAGCAAGGGATCCTGGCACAATGCTGTACAGATATCTTGATGGGAATCAAAATTGCCCCCAAAAAATTCACTGAAACCAGAGTGATCGCAGATATTTTTTAGTACCGATAAACTGTGTGGATGCCAGCATCTGGACAAAGTAGCAACTTTTCCTAAGAGAAAAGAAGGAAAGAAATTGAAGGATTTCGGAGATGCAGGCATTTCTACATAGAAAGATTGGCAATATAGGAGAAATAAATGCTTTTTTTTTTTTTTTTTTTTCATATCCTCTGGTGCTAAAAATACCAGGAACCCAGACTTTGCTGGAGCTGGATTTTCTCTGCAGTTTCTGCTCACAGGGATTCGCATTGCCAAACATCAGGCACACATGGCAGAGCTGATATTTCTGGGCAGTTACTGGTTTTAATTTTTACTTGGAGAAGTGTGGAAGGAGACTTCACCTTGAGGTGTCAGAGATAAACCAGATAAGGTGGATGCTGTTACATAGAGACAGCTTAATGTCAGTGTGTGCCTTAAAGCAGAGAAGGTTATGTGGACAATTTGACACAGGTATACCTGACATTCTTCCCAAATTGGAGTGAAAAGACCCAGCCTGTGATTTACAAAAGAGGAGACAAAGGCCATGGGCAGGAAAAAGATCAAAGTCTTAAACAAAACAAGCTTTTCTTATCAGTTTGAGGTTCTTTTTTCATTTCAGAAAACATTTAAAATACTTGTTTCCAGCAAAAATCATATATTCAGAACAATCTTCTGAAAAAAAAAAGAACACTCGATTAAAGAAGCTTCAGTTTTCTCGTCTTTTTTGTTTGTTTGATTGCTTGATTTCCTTTATCTCTTTCTCTCCTCTTACACTTTTTCAGTGGCAAAAAAGAAAGACTCAGAGAGAAAAAGAGAATATGCCAAGCAGGCACAAAGAAATGTGGACTTTTTCTTTATAAATGCTGGTGACATATTTTGAATTAATAAGTTGTTTATGCTGTATATAAAGGCCTTCAAAACTGAAACATTTTTAAAGATAATTTTTCTATCCACAGCACTTCACAAGCCCTGTAATAATACTCTGAGTCATACAAAGCATTTTTGACATTTCAAAATTGTCCAAACTGCACTTGAATAAAATCATAGCAATAATATTTGAAACAAACAATAATCTTGGAGGTTCAAGCCCTTGGATTTAGGTATCACTCAGCATCAGTTTGAAAACAAAGAGCATAACATGATTGATTGTTTATTTCTTATTTTCTTTCCAGCTTCTCTTTTTAAAAATGGCATTTAGTGGGGTACAGGGCTCACTGTTTCTTATTCCTGCCTAGTGCCCCATACTGAATGGCAAACAGAAGAAAACATTTGCTACTGCCAATCCATGGTCAGACACAGATATAGACAGTAATTCCCATAATTCATAAACAGAGTTTGTTTCAATATATGGCTAAATTTCTTGTATTTATGTTTCTCTTTAGAGTTTTCCAGTTCAGCCATGTTCTGAGGTTTTCCCTTAAAGATCAGGACTCCCAAATATTGCAGTTTCTGACAGCCCCACTCACTCCAGGCCTGTCACTCTGTACATTCTCTCCAGGCTGCTGGAAAGACAAGGTACAACAGCAGTCAGTCAGGAAGATACACTTATTTTCATCTCTCACACAGCTGATATCTGAGAAGAACATCTCAGTGAGGCCCTAAGGGCAAAAAGGACTTTGATTTATTCTAGAAACCGCCTTCTTAGACAAGTTGCTCTCTTGGCAAAATTTAGAACGAATTCTTGAACTATAAAGGCTTGGGGAAGGTTTTGACTTCCTGCTTCACTTGAAGAAATATTGCTTGTACTGTATACAATTTGTGAGACCCTCTCAGTCCCCCCAGCAACAACCCTTAGCATTTCCTGATGGCACATCATTCTGTTGCCTTCATTGTTCAGAATATCAATAATTATTATGCAAGCACAAGATGGAAGAATTATTTCAAGTCCTCTTTAGCTTCAGCACCAACAGGAAAAAGAAACTAGATCAGGAAAACCCTGCAATTACTGTTGTGGATTCCTGGTAACATCAGTCACACCACATCAGTACAGTGTCTTCCCAGTTCTTCTTCTCCTTTCTGCCTGGATATCTTCTGGCAGGGAGCAAAAGCTGGATTAGACATTAGGAGGAATAAGAATAGTATCTAATATTACTCTGGCTAATGAAAAATGGCCAAAGGTATTGACTGTCATGATTCAAGGGAACAAACTGATCACCAGACATGAAAAGATAGCTTCCCCACCCTCACCCGTACAACACTTCAGTGTGATTACAATGGGGACACAATCAGCACTTAAACCTTTCTTGAAACACCCACACCTGGGAGCAGTGTCAGGAAAAATCTTGACCAGACAACTTACTCACCCTTTCTGTATAGCAGTGCAAAATCCAGGCAGAGCAGCAATCCTGACCAAAATAATGAAGGAATTTTCCCTTTCCACTTGAAATGCTGGCAGATGAGCCCCAGATGGCTGCATGCTGCAATCCATGCCAACACAGTAACAGGTGTGTGTGAAGGCATTCCTCCCGTTACTGTGCAGCCTATTGTCTCCACATCCACCAGGGCCCCATGTCACACATCTGCACACACAGCTTAACTCCACTTGTTCCAGGGCAGTTCTTCCTAACTCAACACATCTAAGACCCATACCACCTGGGGAACCAATACACACTTCCAGAGGCAAATCTGCAACTCAGGCTCTCCTATTCTCTCTCTCTCTCCCTTTTATTCTTGAAGTCAATATTAAATACACCTCTAAACAGCCACTTCTGTCTCTGTTTTATTTACCAGGCAGAAGGATTTATCTGTCTGCTGGTGCTATAGATTTAACCCAGTACTTGAGAATTAGGCTTGCCTTTTTATTTTATACATGTTTTTTAATAACTACGATCATACAATCACAGTGGAGATGTAATTTATGGGATGCTGCCTTCACCTGGACCTCTGCAAGTTCTGAATCAGGAGTAGTTAATATGATTATTAGTCACCTAGCTCTCCCTAATTCTTTCATCTATCCATCTCTTAATAACCTTTCCTTCTAGAGCTGACCTATGAATCCTGGAACATCCACAAAAGGATTAAGAAGAAATACAGAACTAAAAATGCTGGACAACCAAACCAAATCTACCTTATTTTGGCATTCTTTTCACATCTGCCCTATCTTTGATAATGCAGAAATGAAGCAGATACCTTGTAGTGCCTTCTTTCTTAGAAAGCTGGGAGTGAAAGACAAGAATTTTAGAAACTAACATAAACCTGACCGTTCTCAAGTAAAGTATGCTTTAAAGATGTGTCTCAAAGCTTCAGCTGGCTTAAAGACTGTGAGTAAACACTGTAAGAACAAGATTTTAAAAATATTTTTTTAAAACAGTCACAAATTTTATGACCAGATGTAACATTTAAAGAAATTCAGAGGTGTGCCTGCTTATTTAGCTTTTCTTTTTATACATACACTTACATATATGTATATAATGATAGAACTTTACCAGAAAAACTATTTCCCATTTAAATTCTCATCACAGAAAGGATGTAACAATAACAGTAACAGGTGTGTGTGAAGGCATTCCATAAATTCCAGAGTCAGAAAGGTTTTGTTCAAAATCTAAATCAAATGGATGGCGCTGACATAAAAGTACAGAGGTGTGCAGGAAAACTGCTCATTCTCAAGGACAAGAGTAGAACACCTGTATTTCCTAACATCTGTATTTACACACTGGAACACTCTGAACTGGAAATCCAGAGTTTTAGTTTACAAAGAACACACAAGATTTGTTAAGATGCACATTGCACGCAGAACAGCAGTACCAGATGTGCTGGGTGAGTGCTGTCTGATGCCATGCATAAACCCCACGCCTCCTCCTGTTAAAAACTACACACGCAAACAAATGGGAACAATAGATTGGTCAACTGAATCAAGCTTTCCCAAGTCAGCACATGATTGAGGGCTGAGTGTTGGGATGAAGATGGACTGGATTTGAAGCATCAACACAGGAAAGGCAAGAGACAAGAGCTGGGCTCAGAGCCAGGGACTACCACAACCATTGATTCAACCCTATAATGACACAGGTAAGCAGTTACCCTGAAAAGGAGATGCGCTGTCCCCAAAAGGCAACTCCTAAAGACCATTGCATAGGATGATTTCCCACAGAGCCACCACTGGCTTATGATTTCATTTCCACAGCACAGAGATACCTGTGGGAGCTGAGTGGGAAGGCAGGATAAATAAACCAGGCCAGAGCTTGTGTTGTCCCAGCTGGATTCCTTTGGTAGCTAAGGGGAGCAGAGCACATATCTCAGGTAAGGTTGTCCTCCTTTTCCTTTGTCTGGTCAAACAGAAAGATTTATGGAAGCCCCTTTGACATATTGCAGCCTTAAAGAAGATAGAAGTATGTCACTTGTTCCTGTGCTTTTCCAACTTTCCCATGTTATTCCAGTTTCAGATGTCAATCTGCTTGTCTGTGAATTAACAGGAAAGAGCCTATGCTGCAATGTAGGCAAAAAAACCCCAAAAAACAACAAAGACATTGCAACCTCTGAAAACCGTCAGAGGGTGATGTTCCAAGTTAGGTATGATTTGCTGCTCCTGAATTAGGACCTTGGGCTCTCTGGACAGTCACTGGGAAAAGACACACGTGCTTCCAGAAGGTTGTACCCGAACTGGTTGTCCGCAGAAGACAAGGAGAGTACGTCTCATAGTTAGTAGCTTCCTATCCCACATTTAATTTGGAGTATTTTGCAGTGAGAACAGAGGGATTTCAGGCAGCACAGCCCAGGATGACATCCTTTTCCTTGTGTCAGCAATCAGCTCCAGGTGCTGCAACCATACCCAGGCAGGCTGGAGCTCCAAGATCTTCTTTACTAATTCACTATATGGCAAAATTTAGTAGCTATGAGTCAAATTCCCAGTTCAGACCATCAGCTAGAAATCAGCCACTCTTCTGCAGAGAAGGGATGGAAGGACTAAGTCTTGTGACACAGCTTCTGTATGTCTCTCCCCTCTCCCACTGTAGGAGAGGTTACAAGAGCTGCATCTAGTTCAATATGCTGAAATATTACTTCAGACCCTTTGAAGTAAAAACAAACCAGTCTGAGAGCTGTGATGGCTTTAAGGAAATCTATATTCAGCCAGGCACACCTAAGTGTAAAAACATGAAGAGGCTGTGGCTTCCTCACTGTCTGGGTTTCCTAAGGAAGGGTGGACCCATTTCCAGATAGCATGGGCTTGGGCGGAGGGAAGCGGGAAGACACCAGCAGCAACATCTGACATGAATCTCTCTTTTCGGGTCTTAAAATGCAATGTGAAACCAGAGCAACTCTAGAAACTGAAAACTCCAGCAGGGTGTCACATCAATCAGGCTTTTCAGGATGCACTATTTTAGTGTATCAAAACCAAGAAGTGAGACAGCAGATGTGAGATGTCAGGACGATTTCTGAGATCAGAAGACACAAGAGGTTTAAATTCAAAGCCCTTACATTTACAGTCCACCTCACCATCTCACAGCACCCCTGCTCTTTTCCCAGACCCTAGGAGGCAGAGGAGGTGACTGTACAATTAACAGCTACCTTTGGGGCAAGGCCACTGAAATAAATGAATACCCCCAGCACTTCTTCCCCTTAACAAGGGGTTCCAACAAGGCTGCACATAATGTTGGGAGCAGCAGGGATTCTTCCTCAGTGGGGCCTCCTTGCAGGCAGCAGGAACTGCAGGGATTTGAGGAACACAAGCACCAGGGGGGAGACATTCTCAGCTGCCCAAAGGAAGGGGAATAACTTGCAGGGTAAGACAATGGCAAGGGACAAAAGGCAAATTTAGACCTAGTATCAGACAGATAAATTGCTGAGAGCTCTAATCTTCAGGAACTGCATGGCCCAGTGCCCCCCTGCCGCGCAGGCCACACCACGTACTCTGCTGCTTGAGATCAACCCCTCCCTCTGCTCAAAGCACTAGGAGAGATACAACAGTGGGTCTTTTTCAAGTTCTGTGTCTGGAAACCCACTGAAAAAACAGGCATACACTGGCATAGGTGGAGCCCCTCAGAACTCAGAACAGCCCCTCTATCATAACCAGCTCTTGTCTTTTAGGATGCAAGTTCAGGTGCTTTAAATCATCTATGCATCCAGGCCTAGCCTTTCAAATTCATTATTTTAAAGGCTCATGAAATACAATCACAAAGTACTAAAACTGGTAAATTAAATCAGAGCTTATATGTCTCTACTGATCTTGCTCATTTATAAAATATGGAGGTAATAATAACATTAAACATCAGTTATAATAATAGGAGTTTAAGCCAAGAATGTTATTCCAGAAGTAGAGATTTCAATCTCCCTTGTCCATTGCCCACAACAAACCAGTGTCTGGCATAAGCTGAACAGGCATACTCACATTCTGCTTTCAGAGGTGTTCTCAGTTTTGAGCTGCTCATTCAGGAGGCACATCAGTCCCCATCCAAAGTCCAGACTGGTGACAGCTGAATTGACTGCACTGATGTACCTCTGAACTTGTATAACCGATACCAAGTGGAGTATATAGAAGTTATAGCACTGAAAACTATTTGGATGTACTTGAACAAGCACCAACAAGATCGGTGGCACCACTCAGACACAGAAGTTTGTGGGGTTGGATGAGACCCCTCCAAGGGTACCAAAGGAGTTGGTGGATGTGCTCTCCAAGACATTTTTATCATTTACCAGCAATCCTGGCTAACAGAGGAGGTCCCCGTTTTCTGGAAGTTGGCAAATATGACTAAGACCATTGCCAAGAGGGACTGAAGGAGTCTCCAGGGAACTACAGGCCTGTCAGTCTGGCTTCAGTGCCAGGGAAACCATGAAGTAGATCAGCTGGGTTCCCATTACATCAGCAGGACAACCAGGGGATGAGGCCCAACCAGCATGGGCTGATGAAAGGCAGGTCCTGCTTGGCCAACCTGATCTCCTTCTATGAGGAGTGATCCACTTAGTGGATGAGGGAAAGGCAGTAGATGTACGTACCAGGACTTTTTACTAAAGCCTTTGGTATCATTTCCCACAGCATTTTCCTGGAGAAACCAGCTGCTCATGGCTTGGATGGGTGCACTGTTCACTGAGTAAAACCTGGCTGGGTGGCCAGGGCCAGAGTGGTGGTGACTGGAGTCACACGCAGCTGGTGGCCAGTGTCTGGGGGTGTTCCTCAGGGCTCTGTGTTGGAGGCCAGCCCTGTTTAATGTTAGTGATCGCTTTATCAGTGATCTGGATGGGAGGAGTGAATCCTCAAATGCTTCATCCAGTTCTGGGCCTCTCATTACATGGAGGACATTGAGGGGCTGGAGTGTGTCCAGAGAAGGGCTATGGGGTTGGTAAAGGGTCTGGAGCACAAATTCTGTGAGGAGCAGCTGAGGGAGCTGGGGGTGTTTAGCTGGAAGAAAAGGAGGTTCAGGGAGACCTCTTCACTCTCTACAACTACCTGAAAGGAGTTTGCAGCCAGGTGAGGGTTGGTCTCTTCTCCCAGGTAATAAGTAATAGGACAGGAGGAAATGGCCTCAAGTTGCACCACAGAAGGTTTAGACTGGATATTAGGATTTTTTTTTTTTCACAGAAGGGGTTGTAAAGCACTGGAACAGGCTGCCTGGGGAAGCGGTTTAGCCACCATCCCTGGAGGTATCTAAAAGACATGTAGATGTGGCACTTGGGGACATGGTTTAGTGGTGGCTTGGCAGTGCTGGGTTAACGCTTGAACTCAATAATCATAAAGGTCTTTTCAACCTAAGTGATTCTTTGATTTACTGCAGGTTCTTTGAATGCTCCCTTTTCAAATACTGGTGTTTTCAAATGCACAGAAGTTTCCATTCCCTAATCAATCACATTATACATGCTATTATTTGTAACTGTTTCATGCTTATAACTCTGAGATCATAAAAGTTACTATCATCTCAAATATTGTAGTTTAAACATATTTTCAATACATTTCATCCCTCTGTGTAGTGTACAAGAGTATTTAAATACAAATAAGGATTTGGGATTCTCTCTCTCTCCCCTGCTCTACGATAATTGAAGGTTTTATATCTAAGTTATCCAGTGCACCTACTGAGCTGTCTCAAATTCTTGTGTACAGGGTTGAGTACCTTGCAGTCAAAATGAATTAGTTCAAGTTCCATAATACCTCTCAACTTCAAATGATGAAAAAGCCAGATTAACACTTGAATGATAGTTTCATTACAGCGCCTTATTTTGGTATGGAATCTTTCCCCAGTCCTTTTATTTCGCATACTCAAACTTCTCTGGAAAGTAATATTGTCTAGAGTTATGAGAGGAAAGTTTCTTGAATTCTCATTCAAAAACAGCATGATGTTCACCTAGGACATATTAAGCAAGGTGGCTTAAAAAGTCCTTACAGAACTGAAAAAGCAGCAGACTTTACCTCCTGGCATGCCACTGTAATAGAAGCACTTTTCAATTTTATGTTGTTTTGCTTAATACTTCCTGAATTACTTCTTTTAAGTTTCTTTGTGTGAAGGTTATGCTACACAAAAGGTGAGATCTGTCATTTATGTTACAAGACTCATAACGCCTGTCTTTGTGAGGATTATACTCTTTTAGTGCTATGCAAAATAAAACACCTCTATGTAATGGAACCACTTACTGCTCCATGTATTCAAGCCCATTTCAGTGCAACACAGCCCTCTCTATTTCTGCCCTATTTTGTAGTGCAATACTGCTGTGAAGTCTTAAAAAGCTGACACATTATACTCCCCAAATGTAAATAAAGTTTCTCTAATAAGAAAGGCTCAAAGAGATTATCCTACACCACTACAGAAGCTGTACTTAGGAGCTCGAGACAAAAGACAACAACAAAAGGAGAGAAGGCCTGCTACAAGCCATTTTATGAACCCATGGGATACAGGGAAATTAGTTACCTTTAATGCACACTAATGACAGAACAAGCTACATTTGGCTCTTAACAGATTCAGTACTATGTCAGGAAACAAAGCAAGCTCTCAGGGCACCTGAGAAAGGCTCAAAATTTCAGGGTCAGTTGAGACAGAACCCTAACTAAGAACACCGAATAGAGAAAAAGGTGAATAATAGACTCGGACAACCTTGCTGATGTGACTGTCATGAGTTCAAGTTCCATCAGATTGAAAATAACATTTTTTAGGGAAAAGGCTTGGTGTTCAGCCATGGCATATCAAGCTACTTGGAAAATTTTGGGACAATACTATCATATATTATAGAAGAGATATTTAAAACATAGGTTTTAAAAATACAGATTTAAATATATATATAGAAACAGACTATTTTTGTAAGAAAAAGTGAAGGAGAGTATCTAATTTTGTATTGCAGGATGACTCCAACAGATCTCTCCACTTAAAGCAGTGCTAAACCTGCTTTTCTGTACTGTCAAATCTTTTCAGAGATTCACATGCCTTCAGTTGCCAATTTCTGTTCGTTTTTACCTGGACTGTAAGAACTTTGATGGGTTCTGCATTTGCACATAAACATATCTCCTCAAAAGTGGATTTTGGGCCAAACACTTTGGACTTTTTACGAGAGCCAATAACTCAGCAGTTGTGATACCTGTCTTTCTTATGCTAACCCAGCTCAAATAACTCCAATTAACTTACCTCTGATTTATACCACTAAAACAAGAGGTGAATTATTGCTCCAACACACAACACACTGAAAGGGATTTTATTACGAAGTGGAGAACTTTACCAGTGAGGGAGGGGAAGAAGAGAAAGCTGCTGCAGTTGCTGCCCCTCTGCTCCCCACCACGCTGCAGATACCTGTCTGCTCCTCAGTCAGCTCCTGAATGCTGCCACCACAGCCAGGTAATGTCAGTGACCTGCTCTGAGGATTGAGTGAGAGCAGACAACCAGAAGTGCCACCTTGTCAGACAAGCTGTCCTCACCTGTCCTTCTCTTATCCTGAAAATGACTTCAAATACACATAAACTCAGTAAACTTCAGTACATCATCAATCCTACCATTTAAACATTTCCAATTACTGAATAATATTGTAAAAATATTATTGTACGCAGAAGACATGGCTTAGGTCAAATTTTTAAGGGCCTGCCAATACTGAGTGTGTATTTTAGTCACTGTTTTCTGTTGCAGTGTTACGCCATTTCCTGTCCCCAACCCCCTCTGGAATGTGAACCTATTTCCCATCCCATTTTGCCCTCCTGCCTAGCTGCCTATCAATCAAGGCCATCTCCCCTGGGCCATCCCCTCCTCACACCTGGTTGGCCTTCACCTGTCTCTTCCCCGCCCCCTGGTTCTGGGCTTAAAAAGGACACGAGACCACGCGGCCGGGTCTTTTGTTGTATCCGGTTCCATCAGGAAGTTCTGTCTAGGGTTGGATCCTGGAGCTGTTACAGTGATCTACGCAATAAACCTTGGACTTAACTTACAACAGAGCCCGCTCCTTTTCTCTTCACTGCCGCTGGAACCTTTTCCACCAAAGGTAAACTGAGTTCCCTCCCTGCCTGGACTTTTCTAAGTGCCCAGCTGCTGCATTCAGCTAGCCAGAGGTATCTCTGTGGAAAAATGCCACAGCTGTCGCCTCTGGCTCAGCAGCAAGAGCCAGAAGAAGCCAAGCAGGACACACCCGGAGACTTCGGGTTCCTAAATTCTATAGTTTTCCAAGGAGCAGGGCACTGTAAGAAAGAATAACTAACTAGTCAGCCATGAACGATCTGCTCCTTTCCTAAGCCACAGAGAAACGTTTCTAGAATTGCCATTAAGATTAATCTACAGACAATTTTGGTTAAGGCTTTACAAGGGTTTAAGAAAGTTCGTTTAGGCCTCAAAGCAAACCCATCCATCATGCTCTAAAGACTTGCTGCTGGAAGGGTTCAACTCTGAACACTGTCACCAATTGTGGCCAGCTCTCAGCAAGAGAGCAAGTGCTACCCTGCTGCTTTTAAGACAGATGGGCATTATTTTTAAATTAACAGCTTGAGAACTAGACTCAACATACATTTCTAACTAACAGAATTTAAATAACAGCAACAAGCAGCCGCTCCTCTGGAATATGTCTATCCATTTGCAGGTAAAGTGACATTGACCAAAACTTAAAATAATGGAATCCAAAACCCAGCTGGATATATTACCTTTAATACATTTCAGGTATACCAAAATACCCCAAATTATGTGTCTCCAGGAAACACGTGACTCCATGCAATTTTCTGAGGTGGGGATCTTAGGAAAAACTCTTGGAATACAGGCCACCAAATAAAGGGAAACAGCAAAGTCAAGAGTCCTTGGTTTCAGACTACTTAGTATTCAGACAGTACTATCTAAAAGCTGTGGCCTCTCTTAAGCTGTGCATGATCTATGTCACAGGCTCTGCAGACCTCTGAGATTTTTTTCTGATAAAGTGAGTGAATAAATAGTCAAAGGATAACACAGTTAAAGTGAGAGTAACTCTGCAATGGTGTCACCGAAACCAAATTCATGAGTCTGCAGATATCTGTTATGAACTCGGATAAGCTCTTGCCTTTCTTCCAGACTATAACTCCTCCATTATTAGCTTTTTATTGCAAAGGCAAGCCTTGTTTTGCACTGTGGGAATATGCAACACTTAGTAGGATGGTTCTCCAGCTCACCATCATAAATCAAATGCTGCATGTAGAGGCACTGCAGGTGTTATTGGCAGAAGTAAAATTTAACATACCTTGCCAGCATGTGGAAAAAATTTAAGGTCCAATTCAATGAAGTCGGTGTGATTCTGGCCTGCATCACCCATCTACTACCTGTATTAAGTAGTATAATATTCTTTGTATAAATAAAATATATTCAAATTTTATCAAATTTGACATTTCTTACAGTGCTAAAATTTTTGTCATTTGTCAACCTGTATTTTTAGAGCTCTCTTAGACTAACTGCCAGGACTCCATCTGGCAATATGAGGGGTATTCCTAATTCAAAGCACTTCAAAGCAATTCTCCCACATCAGTTCAAAAAAGATCAAATTAAAGTGATTATGGGTGATTGTAAAAAGATGGATTTTAATTTTCTTTAAAAACACCATGAAACAGTAATTTAAAACTCCTTTATGTTACTCTATCAGCTACCTACGAAGCCCCCAGTCCTTTGTATGAGGTAGCTGCATTTCTAGTGATTATATATTGAGCCAGGTTTAATATTTTAAAGAACTTACTGTAGATTTTTTAATCTTTTTTGTTAAACTGATTAATGTATTACCCACACTATAAATGTGATTATGACCTAAAAACCACAGATCCCAAGGACAATACAGATAACTAAGGTATATATAATATTACGTTAAATATAATTTTTCCCCGTACAAATTTGAATGAGTTGGTCTCAGATACAAGCCCCACTCTTGGGAAGATTCTAGCTTGTAGTCTTTATTCCTGAAGAAAGCATACCAGCAACTTAAGACCCACAAAGAGACCACTGTCTTCTCACATAAAGTTTCTTTCCTTCCTTGAATAATCAGAGAGATGTCACTTTAAAGAGTCTCTTGTAACATGTACAAGCTACTATCAAGTTTTTTCAAGACTTTGAAAAGGCAAAAAGCTCACATGTCATGTCTCAAGCTACATGTGTCATCACTGGCAGAACAATTCCCAAACATCCCAGCATGGATTATCCATGGAAATATCTGCATCTTCCAAATCCAGGGCCATGTTACTTCCCAGAAGAAGAGTAAGCCAGTGGCAGGGCCCTCAGCCCACCTGGGCAGCTTACAGGAGAAGCACCTCACTGAGCCAATCTGTGTGGTGTCACACATCCACATCCCCATGCAACCCCAAAGCAAGGCAGGACCTCAGTAACAGGAAATTAGTTAATGGAAATTCCAGTATTTTAACGTAATCACCTTCCCTTGGGACTTGGCCATCACTGGCAAGTCTTTGAGAAGATGTCTCAGCAGGATGAAATGGTTCTTGTTAAAATTTCCTGGAGTGGAACAGAACCTATCCTTGGTTGCTCCCAGCGGCCTGTAAAAACCTAATTATTAGCATTTATTAATTTCTCTCCTGGATTTTCTAGGGATGGAGTAATGCATACCCTCATCTACCTTAATCAGTCACTAGAACCAATTCCTATTCTCTTCCACTGTTCAAGAGTTGCACTGGCTTGGGTTTTAGAGTCTACACCTGAATTGACACACATGCAACACACACACACAGTGCTACATCCATAACTATCAAACTTATCTAAGCCAGTGATTGCTCCTTGTCCAGCTAACTGATTTGGAAAAGATAAAGAAGTTTGCAGGGAGGAAATGGCAAAGTCACAAAATATTAAGAAGCATCCATGATGTTTGCATGTCTGAGATGTAACACAAGACAAACTCCCTTTTGGTCATCAGACAAAAGCATCAATGTGTCTTGCACTCTTTTATCCCCTTCCAAACTCCCGGGTTGGGACAGGTCATTGGTCTATATCTGTGTCTCCAGACTCTGAACCAGTAAGATGCCTGCATCCTAGGAAAGCTCCCATTGGCTGTGAGCTTCTGTCAGTCAGGCTAGAGGATGCTCATGGAGCTGAGCTTACCTGCTTATTATAACTTGATTAATACTACTGCCACAACAAAAGGCAGATACAGCAGTGATCCTGCTCACTAGCCAAGCACATTAGTTCATTTTAATCTTTCCTGAGAGTGCATTACACCAAAACTCCTTGTCCGCCCCATTTTTGTCACTGTATCAGCCTTTCAGAACACATAAATCATTATAGAAATGTTAACAATGATCTCTATCACTTACATCACCGTTTCAAAACCAGTTATTAATACAAGCAAGCAAAGATGGTTTCCTTACCCAGAATGCAGAATGGAAGACTGGCTTAGGGAAAAATCTCATTTTGATATTATCAGCTGACAAAGTTCTCTGTTCTGTAGACACATTGGCTGGGGACCTCCCTGAAGGCCCATGTCTCAAAGCTGTGAATGACAGCTCATGTGACAGGTACTGTAGTA
This sequence comes from Setophaga petechia, assembly GCA_024362935.1. Classification (NCBI taxonomy): domain Eukaryota; kingdom Metazoa; phylum Chordata; class Aves; order Passeriformes; family Parulidae; genus Setophaga; species Setophaga petechia. Next base: position 3,687,625 of record JANCRA010000055.1, on the reverse strand, counting down.
AGCATTACATGCTGCTTTGACAAGGTCTGACAAACTACACTCAAGCAGGTGTGGTGGGCAGAAAAAAAGCTGGACAACAGCAACAGTCCAGTTTATTTCTGCCCAGTTTATTTATTCCCTTAAATTTCTTTAGATTGCTAGCACTGCAAGTGTTAGCTTTTAATTAATGGTGTCTGTAGTGCACAGAAAACTCTTGTTATAGGCTAAAGAATCAGCTCTAAACTGAGTGACAAGTTTCAAGGTAACTAAAACTGATTTTATTTTATAACTAAGAAAGAATGATAAACTATGTAAAACTAATTTAGGTTTTTCTGTAAATTTCAACCTCTTCCAGTCACTGGGACATATAAGCACGAACATCACTACTCCCAGCCAAACCAAAGTGGTTTGTTGCATGATATGAACCTTCTGCATGCCTCCAACATGTACACTAGGACAGGATTATCCAGGCTTTTCCTCCAGTGATTCATTACACACCACGTACCTGATATCACATCAGCCCATGAAATCTATCTTCTGTGTCTCATAAATCAACATCATCAGCATATCCAAGCAATGAAATGAAGAGAGATTTGTCATTAAGATACTCATAAATTATGACATGCTACACCGTTCCAGCTCTCAAATCCACCCTCCTGGAGTGATAAGACCAGCAAGTATTTCCATGATTACCCACAGCTATCATGTTACTAAACCCTGCTTAGTCTTACACAGATACAACATCTGAAATCCAACATCTTGGTTACATGGTTTAGTTCAGTATTTATAAAATATTCATCTGGGAACTTCTCCAGATAGAACACTCAGAGCACAGTATTTTAATTTATGTTTCTGAGCCTTTTGAGTTGACTTAATCTGATACATACCTTTGGCAGTAAGTCTAGAGCATGTGCATTAACTACATCTTTCTTCACAGTAGATTAACTCTGTGGGAAAAAGTTCAGTATTGCAAGGCACTTCATGTCCAATTTTACAAGTCCTGATTTTACATACATATGTCAGCTGCATAAACTGTATTTTGTTGTGATCACTGAAAAGTCAATAATGTTCACTGACTACTGTTTCCACCTGTATTCTCTGGTATGTAATGGTAAAATCTATACAGTAACTGCCAGAGAGGCAGTTTAAAATGTTTTACTGCACTATATATACAGAAATGCAAAACAGGCAGTGGAAATGTTGTAGACCTCCAGGAGCTTTTCTTCAGATTTTGTTAGGATGATTAGTTAAAAATATTCCCCAAACAGGCTACCCTGCAGAGCTGGTCTGCCAAACAATTCTGAAAGAACAAGGATACAGTTCTGCTGCTGTTTCAAAGTGTGCAGAAGCCTGCCAAGGCAGCAGAAGAATAAAGGTAAATGATGTACTCAGGAAATGTGCAATCTCAGTCTGCCCCAAACGTTACTGATCTCACAAGCCCTGGCTTCAGAACAGGGAGAGTTTCTTTGTAATGCTTTATTTCTTGAGATGTTTATAAGGAGAAATCAAACACTAATGCCCTGGAACAAAATCTAAATGAAGCATAATCCACCTTATGAGTTATAGCAAAAAAACATTCTGGACAACATCAGGTTTTACTACATGTAATGGCTTTTTTGAAATGTATAAATGTTATTGTTCTATAAAATACATTTTTCATTCCAAAGGGCAAATTATATTTCATATTTATTCAGGACTTTCCTTTCTACGGCTTTAAACTTACTTTTAAAAGAAAGACGCAGGATTGCCAAATTAAAAGTTTATTATAGTGTTTTTATTAACAAACTTTCATTGGAAAGTTCTGGGCGCATTAACATAGGAGGCACATTGGCTTCGATGTTTGGCATTTGACAGTCAACAGAATTGCACTTTACTGCAATTGCCTTGCCACAACAGTGTGAAGTTTCATGGCAACCCTCGGAGCGAGCCTCTCTCCCTGACCTGGTCA